>CAWUDS030005443.1:0-13685 GCA_963859935.3 Lathyrus sativus | reverse complement strand
GGTATTCACCCTTCTGAAGAGATTGTATCTGATAACCGAATCCCCAAAGTATCCTCCCGCACCAATTCAATGCAGCATCAAATTTGGACCGCAGTCATTTTGCTTTTCAAATCCCTAACTTTTGCGTGAACCGCCTTTTGCGAGTTTTCAGTTCACCGGGATACCCTTTTTTGCCGAAGCCGCCCAGTGTAGGTTTTCAACTTTGCGGGTGTAAATTTTTTCAATTTTATCCCTAATTTTTGCCCGAACCTTTCATTCTATTTTTGGTTCGCCAGGATGCCCCATTTTGCCTGGACTCTCTTTTTCTGTCTAGCGGGTCAATTTCAAGCAAAGTATTTTTTAACTGCGTCCGAATTCACAGGCGACGTAAAGTCTTCACCGTCCATGGTGGACAACAACAATGCTCCTCCTGAGAAGACTTTCTGACAACGTATGGCCCTTCATAGTTTGGGGTCCACTTGCCCCTGTGATCTGCCTGTGGCGGGAGAATCCTTTTAGCACAAGGTCGCCCGTCTGAAAGCTCCGAGGGTGTATCTTCTTATCATACGCTTTCTTCATTCGGCTCTGGTACAACCGACCATATGCTAGAGAAGCTAACCTCTTCTCATCCATTAAACTCAGCTGGTTCAATCTGTTTTTCACCCATTCTACCTCGTCAAGTTGGACATCTCGTAATACCCTCAGGGAAGGAATCTCAACTTCTAACGGTAACACCGCTTCATTCCATATACCAAAGAGAACGGGGTTGCCCCGGTTGATGTGCGTACCGTCGTACGATAACCGTGCAAAGCGAAAGGTAACATCTCGTGCCAGTCCTTATACGTCACAACCATCTTTTGAACAATCTTCTTTATATTTTTGTTGGCCGCTTCAACAGCGCCATTCATCTTGGGTCGGTAAGGAGAAGAGTTGTGATGTTCGATCTTAAAACTCTGACACAGCTCCTTCATCATCTTGTTATTTAAGTTCGAACCGTTGTCGGTAATAATCCGCTCAGGGATTCCATATCGGCAAATGATGTCCGTTTGATAAACTTGGCCACTACTTGCTTGGTCACATTAGCATAGGATGCCGCTTCCACCCACTTAGTAAAATAATCAATTGCTACCAAAATGAAACGGTGTCCGTTAGATGCCGTCGCTCAATCTTTCCAATCATATCGATTCCCCACATCGAGAATGGCCATGGTGAAGACATCATGTTCAGAGGACTCGGAGGCACATGGATCTTATCCGCATAAATCTGGCACTTATGACACCTCTTCGCAAACTTGAAACAGTCAGTTTCCATAGTTAGCCAGTAATAACCTGCCCGCAACAGCTTTCTTGTCATAGCATGCCCGCCGGCATGTGTACCAAATGTACCTTCGTGTATTTCCTCCATGAGAAACTTCGCCTCTTTCTCGTCTACACAACGTAGCAACACCAAGTCGTGATTCCTTTTATACAGGACACCGTCCGGATTCAGATAGAAATTACCCGCCAATCTCCTGAGAGTCTTCTGATCGTGACTGGATGCCCCAGCCGGATACTCCTTGTTCTTCAGGAAATTCTGGATGTCAAAATACCAGGGCTTATCATCAGATGCTTCGTCAATGGCAAATATGAAGCAGCCTGTCAAGCCGAGAGATAATAATTCTGGGAGCCTCATTCCAGAAATTGACTTTATACATGGAAGACAATATGGCCAGGGCGTCAGCCATCTGATTTTCTGCTTGCGGCACATGGTGCAATTCAACCTTGTCAAAGAAAGGCAACAATCTCCTTGCATAATTCATGTACGGTATCAAGTTGGGCTGATGTGTCTCCCATTCTCCTTTTATTTGATTCACCACCAGAGCTGAGTCTCCGTATACATCCAGATTTTTGATTCGCAAATCAATGGCTTCTTCAATCCCCATGATGCAAGCTTCGTATTCGGCTTCATTATTGGTAACTGGAAAGGTCAATCGAGCAGTGAATGGGATGTGCGACCATGTGGAGTAGTGATGATTGCCCCTATTCCGCTACCATAGGAGTTTACAGCTCCGTCAAAGATCAGCTGCCATTTGGAACCCAATTCTGGTCCTTCGTCCGGCAACGGTTCTTCACAATCTTTCATCTTTAGGTACATGATATCCTCGTCAGGAAAATCAAACCTCATCGATTGGTAGTCCTCAATAGGCTGCTCAGCAAGATACTCTGATAACACACTCCCCTTTATAGCCTTTTGTGAAACATACTGGATGTCATATTCGGTCAAACCATCTGCCAACGGGCAATTCTCCCCGATAGTGCCTGCTTTTCAAACACGTATTTGATAGGATCCATCTTCGAGATGAGCATGGTTGTATGATTTAGCATGTACTGCCTCAAACGCTTGGCGGCCTAGGCTAGCGCACAACAAGTTTTTTCGAGCATTGAGTATCGAGATTCACATTCAGTAAACTTCTTACTCAGGTAGTATATCGCATGCTCTTTCCGCCCTGTCTCGTCATGTTGACCGAGAACACAACCCATACTCCCCTCAAGAACCGTCAAATACATAATCAAGGGTCTTCTGCCACTGGGGGTATCAAAATAGGAGGCTCCTGCAAATACTGTTTTATTTTATCGAACGCCTTTTGACAATTTTCATTCCACGTTACAGCCTGGTCTTTTTTCAACAGCTTGAATAACGGCTCACACGTAGCTGTTAGGTGAGATATGAACCGAGCGATATAGTTCAACCTCCCTAAAAACCCGCGCACCTCTTTTTCTGTCTTAGGCGTCGGCATTTCTCGTATGGCTTTTATCTTTGCAGGATCGACCTCTATTCCTTTTTCGCTCACAATAAACCCCAGCAGTTTACCCAATCTCACCCCGAAGGTGCACTTGTTAGGGTTCAGTCTCAGCCTGAACCTCCTAAGCCTCTTGAATAATTTCAGCAGATTCACCAAATGTCCTTCCTCCGTCTGGGATTTGGCAATCATATCATCAACATAAACCTCGATCTCTTTATGCATCATGTCATGAAAGAGAGTCGTCATTGCACGCTAATATGTTGCCCCAGCATTCTTCAATTCGAAGGGCATCACTTTGTAACAAAATGTTCCCCAGGGAGTAATGAAGGTAGTCTTCTCCATGTCTTCTGGCGCCATTTTAATCTGATTATAGCCCGAGAAGCCATCCATGAAGGAGAATACGGAGAATTGAGCGGTGTTATCGTCCAGCACATCGATGTGAGGAAGTGGAAAATCATCTTTCGGGCTCGCTTTGTTCAAATCACGGTAATCTACGCACATTCTCACTTTACCGTCTTTCTTTGGCACTGGTACAATATTAGCGACCATGAGGGATATTTCGTAACAGCTAGGAAACCAGCATCCCACTGCTTTTGAACCTCCTCCTTAATCTTCACAGCCATGTCCGGTCTAGTTCTTCGGAGCTTCTGCTTAACCGGCGGGCATTCTTCTTTTAGCGGCAGACGGTGCACAACCATATCCGTATCCAGCCCAGGCATATCCTCATATGACCAAGCAAAAATATCATTGTACTCTTTGAGCATTTCAACCAATCTTCGCTTGACGTTGCTCTGCAGCGCGGACCCTATACGGATGTTCCTTTCAACCCCTTCCGACCCCAGATTGATGATTTCGATAACCTCCTCATGAGGCAGAATGATTCGTTCTTCTTGTTTTACCAACTAAGACAACTCTTCTGGAACGTCGCCATCTTCAACAATCTCTTCTTCGGTCTGAAATATCGGATGCTCAAAGTCGACGTGAGTCATAGGCGGTTCATAGATGTCATCTGAAATAGTAATCCTGCAAAGGAAATGGTTAAATACTTCAAACACATACAAATCGAGTAACCACGTTGCCATTTTATTGAAAAAATAAAAACAGGACAAACAGAGATCACAATATTTGTTCATGAAAAACGCCTTTTATTACTGATCAAACAGTGAAATGTATATAACAGAGTAGCCCTAAGCAAAATCACGATGCCCCGGGTAGGACACCGGATTGTTCAACAATTAAGAAAACAAAGCATTACTGTTTAGTTGTCACAGGAACAGTTTCCTGAATAGACCAATTGCACAGCCCTTGTCCTGGCACGCTCGGCTGAATCCAGGCGTCCATGTCGCAATTGCTGTCTCCTTCTTCGGAATCTGAAACAGCGTTGATGGTCTCGTGATATACTCCACTAGCCGTAATTGTTATTGGTCCTTTGAAACGGGGTGCCCCTGCAGCAGGCGTTGATGATGACGGTTGATACCCCAGCCCAAATCTGTCCATCTTCACGGGAATATCCAGAACCTTGCCCCAGCCTTTTGTCTCACCAGTCTTCACTAAAGCTTGAGCCTCCTTGTATGATGATACCGCCACCTCTGATGCTTTACTCGGCCCTGGAACTTTGTCTTTGATGCGCAACCCTTAAAAGGCTTGACAGGGTGTTTCATGAATCTCGCCGTCGACTTCCACGTACTTGAATGATGACAAATGGCTGACCAGTATATCCTCCTCCCCACAAACTGTGACCACACTGTCCCCCACCATGTACTTTAGCTTTTGGTGCAGGGGTAGATGTGACTGCCCCAGCACCGTGGATCCATGGTCGTCCGAGAAGACAGTTATATGCGGGCTGGATGTCCATAATGTAAAATTCGGTTTCAAAATCTCCGGCCCCACCTGCAGAGGCAAAGTTATGGATCCAAAGACTGACCTTCGTGTACCATCAAATGCCCTGACCACCAAGTCACTAAGCGTACAAATGATCCCCCTGATGTCCAATTTCATCATTGCTTTCTTTGGCAGCACGTTCAAGGAAGATCCGGTATCTACCAGCACGTGGGACATGATTGTGCCCCTGCATTCAACTGAGACGTGCAACGCCATGTTATGCTCTCTTCCCCTCAGGGTCAAATTAAAATCCGTAAATCCCAAACTATGGCCCGGATTCACGTGCGCCATCACCCCCTCCAACTGATTCACAGAAACATCTTGGGTACAAACGACGTGTCCAGGATTTTCAATAATGCATTCCTATGGGCTTCAGAACACAATAACAGCGACAATATGGATATCTTCGATGGCGTCTATTGAAGGTGTTCAACAATTTTATAGTCACTCTTACGGATAAGGCGCATAAACTCTTCTACATCTTTCAGTGACGTTTCTTTTTCATTCCTCTGCACAGGAATATCCTCGTTCATTTTTCCTTTACCTTTTGCCAATCGTTCAGCCTCTACCTCAGGCGATATAAAAATTCTCCCACTTCTTGTCATCCCTCCGGTTCCGACGACATTGTCCACAACCTCAGCTGGCCGTTTACTGATATCAATTTTCACCCCATCACAATACGCTTCCAGTCCATAAGTCCAAGGTACCGCCTTAGTGCTCTCATAAGGTGTTGGCCCTGCCTTGGTGATAGTGATCGGCGGTCGTCTGACTGGCGCCGTTATAATTATCGTTTTTCGGGGGATTGTCACCGTAGCTACATCACTTTGCTCATCGGCTAATATTTCTTCAGGTTTCTCAACTGTCGTTCTGTCGAATTGCAGCGTGCCCTCATCTATCAAGGTCTGAATACCCTTCTTCAATTCAGCACAACCCCCAGCCTGGGTCCAACACTCTAGACAAAACTCATCACAGCCCGGATACACACCCCCTTTCAATAACCTGCTCTTTATTTCACCCAACGGCGTTTTCAGTTCATCAACATTCATGATCAGATTCAAACCCTCCTCAGTCAAAATAACATTTGCCCCGTGGTTGGGCATTGGCTGTTTTACTATGTTCGGACCTGCTTGTCCAAAGTTTATGGCCTTGCTATCCAACAGATCTTGCACTACATGCTTGAAAGCGTGGCAAGCTTCTATGTCATGTCCGGGCGCCCCGGAGTGAAATTCGCAGTGTTTGTTGGTGTCGTACCCGTACGGAAGTACCGCCCCTTTAGGTGGTGCTAGAGTCCTCTTTTCTACCAAATTTAACCCCAACAATGTTTGAAGCAACTCTGCATAGGTAGAAGGAGGAGCGTCGAACACCCTTTTCGTCTTCTGAAACCTTCTCTGTCCATAATCCTGCCCCTGCTGCTGTGGTTGCTGCTGTGGCAGTATCTGTTGTAATGGTATTGGTTGTTGATGAAATGGAATTGTGACGCTTGCCACCTGTTGCGGATGATTGTACTGATTCCGTCCTCTGCCCCGGCCTCGGCCTCGGCCCCCGAATACTGCACTTGTGTCACCCTGACGGCGACCACCAAAAGCTTTTCTGTTACCTCCAACTGAAGTGGACTCCTCAGCTTGGAATCTCCCCATTTTAATATTACTTTCAACCTTCTCGCCCATCAAGATTAGGTCCGAGAAACTGCCCAAGGAAGCGGGAAACAGCTTATCATAAAACATACCGGTGAACGTTCCTATGAACATATCATTCATCTCCTTCTCAACCAAAGGAGGATGAACCCTTGCAGCCATGTCGCGCCATCTCTGCGCATATTCTTTGAAACTCTCATCTTTCTTCTGTGACAACCCCTGTAACTGGACCCTGTTCGGTGCCAGGTTACTATTGTACTTATAATGAGTCACAAACGCTTCAGCCAATTGTTTCCATGTCTTTATCTGAGTTGGCTCCAACCCTATATACCACTCAAGGGACGGACCAGACAAGTTGTCTTGAAAGAAATGCATCAGCATTCTTTCATCGTTTGAGTAAGCGGACATCCGTCTATAGTAGGACCGCACATGCACCTTCGGACAAGTATCTCCCTTATATTTGTCAAATGTGGGAGCTTTAAACTTCAGCGGTACCCTCAGGCCAGGCACCAAACCCATTGTGGTCATATCTAAACCAACAGCACTTTGATTCACAACCCCTTTCATCTGTTCCTCGAGCATCTTGATTCGCTGAGCGTTGTCCACAAGACCTTCAAAGCCTCTACCAGAGAAAGCATCTTCTTGTTGGTCTTCCATCCAATTACCATTCTTATTCCCGTACCCATCATACCCATTATTACGACCAAATCTAGTCTGTTTCATCACAGGACCCCGTCCCCTGTTACCATACCCTTGAGCGACCCCGGCCGGTCCAAAAGCCATCATTCCAGCACCATTTCCGTTACCGAAACCACCATAACCCTGATTGGCATTACCAAATACATCCTGTCCGAAACCCTGAGCGTTGAACCCGAACTTCCCATCTTGGTTAGCATAATCAAACCCCTGGTCGTTATAGCCAAATCCGTTGTTACCAAAGCCATTACCTCCATTATTATCACCGCCCAGATTGGCGTCTCCGAATCCGACGTTGTTAATGACAGTCTCATTACCGATTCCTGTATTACCGTTCCCGGCGCCAGCGCCATTGTTCATATTTACAGCAGGTATATTCACCACAGGTGGAGCTACAGGTGTAGGAGTACCATCCCCGTGAATGGTGTCAACACGTACAGAATTATGGTCTTCGTTTCCATGCCCAGCATTTCTCACCAGTAATGGCTGCACCAAAGTTTGCAAGTTTTCCTGTCCTTTCAGAATTGTCTCCATTGTCTGCATGAACAGCGCCAGCTTCTCACACATCTCTTGCATCTCACTTTGCATCTGGTCCATGACTCTTTTGCAGTTGGTACGAGTAGAGTATCGGTGCGGGCGTTGCCTTTCAATCCTGGAAAAACCTGGATAGATGCAGGAAATGAGATACAACTCAATAATTACCTGTAATGCAATATGAATGCAAATGCAATTATGTAAATATGCTACAGGTTATATTCCCCTGATTCTAGTTCCAGAGAGAAAGCCATTAAGGTAATGGCGTCCCTATTCAGCAAGCAATAAACCAAAAAATCCTCATATATAACAAATTCCAAGAGGCCGAGTACTGAATACAACAGAAGAGACCTCGGCCAACAAGTTTGGCGATGGCCCAACTACGAGTACAAATAACAAAGGTAAGGCAAAGATACGTCAGGCCAAGTGGCGCGCTCGGACGTCCTCAAATATCCTCATCGTCTCTGAGTGTCCTAGTCGGGAGATCAAATCCTGCACCAGTAAAGCATGCCGCTCAGTAGTGGATCTCAGCTTCACGACGTCGTCCCGGGAAGCTCTTTGGCTCGAACTCTCATCAGATCTGTACCTCTTGGAACCGGCCTTCTCCTCGCAACCTCTCGACTTCTCGTCACCGTCACTGACTCTGAGATTAGCAGTACTCCTAAGGGATGTTACTTCAACAATCCTTGCTTCCTGGGCTTTAACCTATGCCTCCAGCGTGGCAATCTGCATTTTCAGTTTGTCTTCGCGCTCTTTCCGCTTGGTGAGCGTGGCCTCCCACAAAGCCTCCCACTTGCTGATACGAGCATAAGCCTTGCTTAGAAGTTCCTTCTTGGACGTAAGTACCTTGCTGACCCCGTTCAAAGCTACCCTCACTTTTTCTTTCTTGTTGGTCGCTTCTGTCAGCTCTGATCCCAACCTGTTAATCAATTCGGTCTGCCCCTTCACCGTGGAGGTGGCTTCCTTCTTCTCTCGTCGTAACTGGAAGATCTCCTTCTCTAACTCCTCGTTAGCTTTCTTCAGTTCCTCATTTGCAGCCAACAACTTGTTATATTTCTCGCTCTCTTCTGCCGGAGGTACCTCAATCACTGGAAGATACAGGGGTTCCACAGCGGGATAAGGCATCAAAGACATACGAGCTCTCTCACGAACCCAGGCCAAATAAGGATCATAAGCTATGTTGTTGCTCTTGCTGAGCAAAGCCTTCCCCCTCTTGTGGATGCTAGGCCATTCATGCCTCAACCTGATCAAAGTAGTCTCGTCTAAGGAGCTCGTGAGATACAGAGATTCCTGTATCTCAACCTCAATAGGAGAATCTCTCAAGGCATAACCAAACTGTCGTACCAATAGTGAAGGATTATAGTTGATACAGCCTTTCCGTCCAATCAGGGGAACATTCGGAAAGCCGCTGCAACTATATATAATGTCAGTACCAAGCATACCCCGATCGAACCAAATGATGTTCTCAGCAGATAATCCCATCAACCGGGACGGCCAATCCACATTATCGATGGTATCAACAAATGGCCCAGTCTTCGGAAGGTGCCTCTGGAACCACCTGTACAGGAGAGGAAGACAGCAGGATACGTTCTTGCCACGACGTTTCTCATTCTTGTAGTGAATAGAATGATAAACATCGCCCAAGAGAGTAGGAATGAGATTCTTCGAGGCGAGAATCAGGAAGGCATCTGAATCAACAAAGTCTGGCACATTAGGGAACAAGACAATCCCGTAAATACAGACAGCCAGAATAGCACTAAAGGCAATCCAACACCCATTCTCCGCGCACTGCGCGGCCTTCTCAACTAGGACAGATAAGTGAAAACCATAAGCGCCATTCAACTTGACCAAGCCTCCTAGAAACTCAGAAACGTCCAGACTGACAATCTCGGTGAGTATAGCTAATCCAGGCTCGGTATCACTGTGTACAAAGGGCATCTGGTCTAGCACGGGAATATCCAACATAACATGATACTCTTCCAAAGTGGGTGCAAGAATGTAGTCTGGAAACAAGAAACATCTCAGCTGCGGCTCATAAAACTGCATCAAAGTATACACTCCAGTAATCTCGAAAGCCGAAGGTGTGTACAACAAGCTAAGCAGCCTCCCATAGGATACTCTGAACCCAGCCCTCACACTCTCATCTGCCAAAGCAACTAAACCCAGTAATGAACTGATATCTGGTGACTGCAACCTGTAAGCAACCGTCTTCTTCAGGGACTCCATGCCTGGCTAGAAGATGTCCTAGAATCAGAGGGGAATAATCACCTGCAACATAAATACATGTTAATGAAATGCAAACATGAAAATGCACATGCATATGCAAACATGGGATCAAGTGCGAGGCTAATAGACTGGGTTGCTCTGTATTGAAGCCTTGAGAACCAATCATTCTTTATTTCAAACCAAACCAACCACTCAAAAAGGAGAAACCTGTAACCACATTTCACTTATAGAGGTAAACCAGGTATTCTGAGGTCAAAGGTTCCCTGCAAACAGACCCTCCTACCCCCCACAGGTGTGTACTTAACTCGCAGACGAGGTACGGCATCCTATGCGGGTTCAACATCACAGACTTTCAAGAGCGATGATACGATACCCAGAAGGTGTGGCATCATCATCCCTTGAAGCGGCCTCACTTAGTTGAATCCCAATTGATAGGTTCCCAGAGTCGACAATCCTCGGGTCAAACAACTTGTCGAGCCCTAAGGGCCAGGCAAGAAGCATCAAAGAGAATCTCGTCCGAGTGAGATTTCGTGGCTAGCTGGTGCGAGCTAAGCAAGCAGGCTAACCACTACTCTCTCTCTAAGTCTATAGGTGTACTCAAGCCTGGGTTTGGCTTATCTCCCAACAGATTACCCCCTCATACCCACAGCAATAATCACAATAAAATAATGCTGAAAGTAAAATACAGAAACGTAAATCCATACAAAATCCTCGACGGGAAAACAAGCGCTAGGATTGACTCGCGTAGGGAACCGTTGGAATCCCCAGCAGAGTCGCCAGCTGTCGCTATTGCGAAAATCGGCGCCGGCTGAACAGAAGAGTCGCCACCGTGCGTTATTTATCCCAACAGAGGGAAAGGAAACGCTCGAAGTAAACCTACCGCAAAGACGGGAAAGGAATGGTTATCGCAACCAAATCCTGGATTCAGGAGTCGGTTACGCAAGGGGAAGGTATTAGCACCCCTCACGTCCGTCGTACTCGACGGGATCCATGCTTGATTTCTGGTACGGATTGTTATTCTATCTACTCTACAGGTCTGGGGTTAAAAGAAAATAAAATGACTCGGCAAAGTATCGCACTTTATGCCTACGTATTCCCGTCTGGAACGAGAAATCAGAGTCAACGTAGTCCGCCTACCTACTAGAAAGGAGGGGAAGGTTGCTCGCTAGGATATCGCATCCTATGCCTACGTACTTTCATACAGCATGAAAGATCAGAGCAAACGTAGTTCGGGCCATGTACGACACAAGTCTGTCTTGATTGTTTTTATCCTTCTGAAAAAGGTTTTCTCCTGATTACGCGTCCAAGCGGACAAAAATGACTCTTTGATTGGTTTACAGTCTTTTACGCAAGAAGTATTTGTTTAGTGTGTTTGCAATCTCTGACGCACTAGAGACTATGATTTGAGAGTGACTACGTTGTATGTCACCCTAAGGGTAACACACTAAACAATCAGATTACTGAAGAGTGACCCTCCAGCAATCTTTTCTCAAATAGCTTAAGGCTCGTAACGTACGACATTGATTAACCTTATTACTGTGCTTTTTGAATTATTCTGAGATGAGGAGAGAAAGGAGCTCTAAAAAGCCTATGGTTGAAAAGGGAATCAAAATCTACCCTAATGTTGTCATGCATGGATGAAAGCCTAATGTCTGTCATATTCCTCTCTTGCACAGAGAGAAACAGAGATCCTAGGGGATAAACGGAAAAGCAACAACATATACAGTAAAGTAGTAAAATGCATGAATGCAGCAGTACAAGCGAGGCAAGGGAGTCCCACTCAACCTCGAACCTAGAAAACAAAAGGCAAAGTGAAACAGCTTCACTTCGAACCTATGGGAAGATTAACAGACAATACAGAAAAGAAAAAATAAAACCCGACGCCAGCTTCAACAGCAACACCAGCTCTAAACAGCAAACAACCTTGAAAAATAGCAACTCTGACAACAGCTTCGACAGCTACAGCTCTAACAACGACAGTTGAATAAACGACAACAAGAGTTGGAAACAGCAACTTCACTCCATCTTGACAGCAAACGTCTTCATGCTTCAACGTAATCCACGCTCCAGCAAAAGAGGAATTTTTATTTGTGAGATCCAAATGATGTATTACAATTTTAATGACAACCAAAGGAAGCCACTAAAATTACAACACAATAACAGACAATGACCCTCAAGATTCTACTCAAACAAGGCATGCTCTACATCCCTCTTAAGGAGAGATGGAGCTACCTCGTTAGGATCTTATGTCATAGGGTAGGGTAGAGGCGTAAGATGCCTTCTACGTTTGAGAAAGAAATTATTCTAATCTAAGGCTCTCTCTAAACATCCTACATCCTAAGTCTTCAAACAGCAGTCTTCAAGAGAAGAGACCTCCATTTCATGCTCCAAGTTGAGTCTTCAAGCTTCCAAGTCTTCCACAGCTACTCCTAAGCACTCCCCGAAACCCAAAAAAAGGCAAACAGCAAAAACAAACACACCAATTATAGCACACACTGCTGATTAAAACACCTAATTATTCTAAGGGAACCTGAATCTACCCTATACCCCATATATTCCATAATCCTAAATCAGCTATTAAATGCCCTAATCTATACTACAACTAAGTATTAATTGTTTTTGAACTAAATTCTATACTAAAAGTTTTATGTACAAAGTATGTATATTAAATCCTAAGAGTTATACTAAGCTTATCCTAAAAACATTCTACTATTTTTATTATATTTTTTAATCTAATACTTTTTTATTACACTATATCTAAAGATTTTTCTTCATTTTAACCTAAAGTTTTATCCTAAGGTATATTAATATCTACATACTAATATTAGCATTTTTTCTATGTTTTTATTCTAAGATTTTTTTATTATCTTTTTATTATTTTTTCATCCTATTATATTCACATTAAATTCTAACATTACCTAAATTTTATCCTAATGTTCTAATTAAACTAAAGCAAAGAATAATAAAAAACAAGCATTTAAGAAAAAGGAGCTAAAACAGATTAAGTTGCAAGGGGGTGGGATGACCACATGGATGTTTCAGTAATAAAAACCTATTAAGCCCAGCCCAAACCTCTAAAACTTACATAGCCAGGGGGGTGAAACTGGGGAAAAGGAAGTATTGCCAGTAAATAACGTGTTTGGGCCTAATATTGAGCCCGTCAACCACATAGTACTAGCAAACGCAGGGGGGTGTACGAACGAAAAAAGGGGAATATTCCTGGCAATATGCTCGTGGGCTTACGCTGAGCCCATTACCGACCCAAGCCAAACGCATCAGTAAACAAAATATCACATTCTCTCAAAATAACCTCACACTGTTCATCACTTCCTAAAACAAACCCTAAGCGCCGCTACCTGATCCTCTCCTTCCTCTCTCTCACTCTCAATCAGTAAACGAAATTCTTCCATCCAAAATCAACACTACCTCAATCCTAACTCCTCATCACAAACGCACTTCTCAATCCAAAACCAAACACGAATTAACCATTCCATTCATCAGAAACTCTCTCTAACCAATATTCTCTCACAGAAACCTAACATTCAACCTAAATCAGAAAGTCTTAACCTACAAATTTCCAGATTCACACTCCTACGACCTAGATCTCTAGCTAACTATGAACATGCAAGGACTTAAACGAGAAGAAGAAAAGAAAAGGAACCTGAATGAAGACGTTGAGAAGATCTGCGGCTGACGAAGATCTTGATCTTCGGACGAGAATCTTGAGGAGAACCTGGAAACAAATTCGCTGAAGAAGATACGTGACGAGGTCCTTGGGCTACTTCGAAGATCTCCTGGCGAAGTCGGAAGAAACTTGAAGATCCACTATAAAAGGATGAGTTTCTGGAAACAATGATAAACGACGATGAAGATTTGGGAGCGTCTGGAGAAAATCTAGAGAAACTTCTTCAACGTTGATGAAGATTGGGAAAATTTCTGGCGAATGTAAGCGT
>CAWUDS030005442.1:0-39914 GCA_963859935.3 Lathyrus sativus | reverse complement strand
TCGTGATGGCGATCAATATTCTGGAAAGCAAACAGGTTGAAGATTGGATGAGGTTTTTTGCGAATCTGGAAAATGGATGACGAGCATCTGACGATTCTGGAAACAAAACGTTGAACGATGATGGAGATATGAAGATCTCGGCGATCTCTAAGTTCTCCGGTGAGAAAAATGATGGAGGAGCGAAGGAGGTTGAAGATGAGAGGAAGAAAAATCTGGGGAAAATTGCAGTTTCCGACAGTCTCAACAGACTCCGGTGACCGTTACAGCGGCGAGGGGAGTCTCCGGCAGCCGTGCATGTACTCCGGCGAGTAAGGTTTAGTGGATTCCAGATGACACTTGCATGCAGAGTGTGTGGTGGTGGTGGGTTCTGAGCGAGCCAAGTGGCGCTGAGGGAGAATGAAATTGGGACACGTGGATCAGAGGGGGACTCAGTGGAACTATGCGCTGGCGATTTTCTGAGAAGTGGCTGAACCCCTTTCTTACACGTGGTATTCCGAATTTATAGCCACCTGGCTTCTTTGGACCCACTGGCTTGGGCTTTGGATAATTCTATGGATACTTGGCCCAATAGCATAACCTGATCAAAGACCTTGAACACACGTGATTAGTGAGTGAAATGGACAATTAGACCCTAATTAATCTAATCAATTAACGAATATTAACAAGAAACCTAATTAACTAATCAGTAATGCACCGAAAAACATGATTAACATCTAATTATAACCATAAAAGAAAATAACATCCTAATTACTATGCAATTGATAAAACGAAAATCAAAACCTGATTAGCTACTTAAAAAAAGAAATAATACTAATTATCTACCAGTATTAATACTGTAAAACTATATTAACAAATATAAAAGAAAAACTATTATATTCTATAAAAACACACAAAAAAAAAACTATTTAAAAAGAAAATCTGTTATTATCTATTCTGTTTAAAACAAACATCTATTATTCTAAAACAAAACCATTAAAACCTATATCTAGAATAAAATCTATATCTAAAAAATATTATTAAAAATCTATTAAAAAAAACTATTTTCTATTTATTAAAATCCTAAAAAACTTCTATTAATTTCTATTAACCAATTTAAATTCTATTAAGAACTAGCAAAAATATTAAACTCCAATTTCAATTTCTATTTCTATTTAAAATCAAAGATGATTATTAAAATGCCAATAAACCTCAAAAATACCTAGAAAAATTCTAGAAAATCCTACAAAAGCAAATAAAGCGAATAATTCTGATACGAGACCGGACTAAAAATAAACGGCAACCCCGGGCATCAAAAATACCCTTAAAACAGTAGTATAAGCTAAAAATGCTGAGAAGCGCACAATCTCCCGAAACTAAAACTCCGACTATCTGGACTGGTCTGAAACATCCGGCCAGGTGAAAATCAGGCTGTAATCCCAATATCATCAGTTTATGATTAAAATATGCAATGCATGGGATATGCGAATGCGAATGCGAAATGAGTCGAAACGTAAATCAGGTGTGGGACCCGGTTGGTCAAATTTTAGGGTGTAACACATGGTAGCAGACTTTTTCAATCAAGAAGTCAGCTGGGAATCCAAAGACTCCTTCCTTGGTGGTTAAGTCCGCTTGAACATCTGCTAAGCTGAGATGAGTAGTGTTGGCAATCTCTTGGTGACTGGGTACATCCTCCTGGCCGGTGAATATAGGTCGGGCCGTCACATACATCCTTAGGAAATCAGAATACTCTTCCAGAGTCGGCATCAACTGGTAATCCGGAAAAGTGAAACAATGGTACAACGGATCATAAAATTGAACAAGGGTCTCCAACAACCCTTCTTTCATCTTGAGCTCGAGGAAACGGAAGACTTCTCCATATTCTGCTGCGAAGGCGTAACGGTTCTCGATGAGATCTGCTAGTTCTCTCAAGCTTTCAATGTTAGGACTCTGAAAAGTGTACTCCAATGCTTCTCTCTTGAAGTCCATGGTTACAATACCTGAGAAATAAAATTGAGTTTCTTGAAATGTATAAAGAAAGAATGCAATGCAAGATGAGTAGGACTTCATGGGATCCCAACTATTTATAAACATTGTGGTAAAAGAAAACATTTTTTTAATTTTTGAAACGGAATACAAATAATTGCTTTTAAAAGTCCCAAATAAAAGCTAAATAAAAGCTAGTAAAGACACTAAGGAAGTTTCAAATTCTGCTGCTTGAGCTGCTCTTCTAATTGGGTCTTCTCACGGATAAGGTTGTCCACAATCAGCTTCCAAATAGTACATTGCGGGTCGGAGAAAAATAAATCCTCCATGACTTTCTTCTTCTTGCAGGGGAGTAACTCTTCATCCTTCAACTGTAGCTGCTTCTGGAGTTCATCAATCTCTGCAACAGACACTAGATACTTGTTCTTCCATGATTCTAACTCTTGTTGCGACTTCTTTAAAGCAACCTCTAACTTCTCAGTTTCGGACATAAAGACATGAGTGGGCTCCCTTCTCGGAGGTATAGGATCTTGACGAGAGTAAGGCACCCTCATCTTGATCACCCTATTCCTTACCCACTGGAGATACGGTTCCAAGGACATATAGTTAGGCCTTCCCAAACTATTCCTATCTTTCTTATGCAAATGTTTCCAAGCTTCCACAATCTTTTCTCGGAGTTCTTGATTATCCTCGAAGAAAACACTCTCAACTTGTATGCTTTTAGGTGGTTCCTTCAACGGATATCCCAATTGTCGACGGGCTAAAACCGGATTGTAACTGATCCCTCCACCAAAGCTGGGTAACGGTATATTAGCAAAATCTCTACATCCATCAATGATTAGAATCCTATCATACTCACGGCTATACCAATCAATGTTAGAATGAGTCAAAGCCATAATCCTTTCTGACCAACGCTTATCATTAAGATGCCAAAAGGAAACATACTTGGGCAAGTGGGTAAGGAACCATTTGTATAACAAAGGCACACAACATGTAATCATTCCTTCACCACGGAGGTTTCAGAGATGTATAGAGTGATAGGTGTTACCCAATAGAGTCGGTACTGGATTGTTCTTCATGAAGATCTTAATTGCATTAAGGTCAACAAACCCCTCAAAACTTAGAAATAGAAGCACCCCATAGACAAGTAAGGCGAAGATTGCCTCGAATGGATCCTTGTTCGTAAAATCAGTATAAAATGAAGCTTTCTTGAATAGAAAATCTGTAGTCAAACCAAAGGTCCCACTTTTAACAACCATGTTGGCCTTAACGTCAGATACCTTGAGATAAAGGGCCTTAGCAATGTCTCTTTCTTCGGGGTCCTTTTCCAAGAACGGAAAAGGAGATTCTTCTAGAATAGGCAGACCTAACAAAAAGGAGTATTCTTCCAAAGTTGGCAACAACTGATAATCTGGAAAAGTAAAGCAGTGATACATCGGATCATAAAATTGTAATAGAACGGAAAGGAGGTCCTCATTTGCCTTGCGTCTTAACAAAGATAGTAATTTCCCATATTTACCCTTGAACTTCTCTTGGTCTTCAATCAAAGCTCCCAACTCCCTTAGGTCATCCAATTTGGGACTCTTAAAAGTATATTTTAAAGTATTTCGTCTATTGGAGTCCATAATGTCCTACAATGTTCATAAATAAAGGGTAAATCCCATGAAATCCAATGTAGTATGATACTATATGAATGCAACAAACACAAGTAAGCACATAAGGGCACACAAAGATAAACAAACAAAGGTCCTAGGTTTGCAACGAGCATGGAGCCAAGGGTATACCCATTCCCAAGGGACAAGGACTAGAGGTAGATGGTACCTGCAGAACAAGGTTCTAAGGAGGTCCCAAAGTCATTAGCCCATCTATCGGATATT
This sequence comes from Lathyrus sativus, assembly GCA_963859935.3. Taxonomy (NCBI): domain Eukaryota; kingdom Viridiplantae; phylum Streptophyta; class Magnoliopsida; order Fabales; family Fabaceae; genus Lathyrus; species Lathyrus sativus. The sequence continues at coordinate 36,075 of CAWUDS030005442.1, read as the reverse complement.
ATCAATTTCCCAACTAACTCGGGGATTAATAATGTTCTCAAGAGAACTTCTTTTGAGTGTAGCATCGCGTAGCACTATTTCGGGTGTACTCCCTCATAGTCTCGCACTACGTCCTAATAAAGGCCAAAGTGGGGTTAAAGGTAATTATGGTCCTTAGTATCATGGACTCCAATTGAAAGTAGTAAAAGTTTTCACGACTAAACTCGTTCAACCGAACTATTTTCAAAAGGGTCTCAACTAAGCGGGATTCTTGAATCAACTTAGTCGAGACTCACTCCCTATAAGCCTCATCGAATATATCACCATTCTATCTTAATTTCTCTCAAGTTCGGGTGTAGGACTTTTTCTCACCACTCAAAGGTAACAGCCCAAAAGAAAAAAGATAAATAAACATACAAATAAACAGATAGAAAGCAATAAACAAGTAAATAAAACAAGTTAGGGCAACCCACTGAGGGGTCCCCAGTGAAGTCGCCATTTCTGGCGCGGTGAAAATCGGATACCAAACTATTGATTAGTTTGAATCTTTAATTCATTTTGCAACCGAACTTTGATTTGTTCAAAGGAAGGGATAAAGATCGAAATTCCCACAATGCAATGCAAATGCAAGGTTTAGAGAGTTATAGGTTCGGGGGTTGGTTAAACTTAGGGAAGGTACTAGCATTCTAAGTTTCTGTAGTACTCTACAGGAACCTCTTGTTTTGTGTTTGTTTATTGCTAAGGTTATCTGCTTAATGATTGAAGACCTAGGGGTTTATTTCTAAGTATACTCGATAAGATGTCGCATCTTATGCCTACATATCCTTACGGGAGTGGAATCAGAGTATCTGTAGTTCCACTAAAGGGTTAGAGGAGCTTTTTGACTGTGGTCAAAGTTCCTACGGGTTTAGGGTAGTTGATTGATTAGGTTTAGGAGAAGAGATGAGTCTTCATTTTAAGAGAGATGTAACCGCCACAAATTGTAGGAATGTAGTCTTTGCATCGTCTTAAGAGAAGGGCTCAAGTACTCGGATAGGGATCAACGAGGTACGCCTCTCTTAAGGCAAAGTTCCTACGGTATTGAGTGTATTGATGTGGGGTGGAGATTTTATCTCGCTTAAGATGATTAACATCTTTCTCTATTGTGTTTGAATATTGTTTGATTTGGGTCGTATTTGTTTGTATTTTGTCTAAGTTGTAAAAAGTCCTTCCTATGGGGTAGGCTCTAACTTAGAGATCAACTTGAATGAGATCAAGGATCATGTGGGGAGAATGATGCAAATGTGAATGCACTACACACAAGTGTTGACTCATGTGTAGGTTTTTCCTTTGGACGGAATGCGATGCAATAAGATAAACGACGGTAAAAATAAACTGCGGGAATAATAAAGAGCAAATAAGTAAACATACACATACGCATGAAAGCGCTGAAGTGTGTGAGAGTGAATGTGTCGTGAATGTGAGTGTGCACGATTAGGTTGTTTTTACGCTGTGAGTTAATTTTAGTTGGTCGATTTAAGAGAGGGGTTGATTTTAACTGGATTGATTTTAGGTGAGATTAAACTGAAATTAAAGTCTGAGTTTTAAATAAGATGCTACAATGATTTTGACTTATTATCTAAAAACTTAGGTGAAGTGATTTATTTATTTTTTATTATGGTTTATATTATGGGTTAATTTAAATTAATATTGATTTTATTATTAGCTAAATAAATTTGACAAAGAGGTGTAATATTTTTATAAAAAATTTTATTAGTGAACAAATAATTACTTAATTAAATAAGTTGAAAAAGTTAATTTAATTAATTAGCAAAATATTTTTTTTAATACGAATTAAATTAGAATAAAAGATAAAAACAAATAATTATAGATAGTGTGACCTATTAAGAGACTAACTAGCTAAATAATTAAATTAAAAAAACTGATTTGATTAAATAAGGAGTTATTAATTTATTAAAAAGAAGATTGGTTGATTAGTTAATTAAAGGGTTTGATTAGGAAAACTATTAGTTAATAACATAAAACTGATTAAAATAATAAAAAAAATAAAAGGTGATTAAAGGGTGATTAGCGATTATACGTGGGTTTAGTGAAGATTAGCAGTGTGTGCGTGCAAAGTGACCAAACTGCAGATACGAAAAAGAAAAAGGAATTTGAACGCGTGAACCCTAGCTCTCCCCCCTTTCGCCCCCAAATCGAAATCTTGGTGTTCATCTTCCTCCCTTCTCTCCCTAATCGCGATCGTCCTCCTTCGTTCTATCTCCTTCCATTTCTCAAACCTGAAATCACATCAGAAGCATCAATAAACTAATAACATGGATAAGGATAAGAGTTTACCGAATATTGGTGGTCGCGGCGGCGTTGGAGACAGCAAAGGTCTGAGCGGCGCCGGCGTCAATGGTTTTCTTCGAGGGTTGAAAACAGATAAGTCTTCTTCAGTCTTTCGAGTTGCAAAGAAATCTAGGTTTTTGCTTGTAATGATCGTGAAAAATCATTTCTTCCCCCCATCTCCTCGAATCCTTCCTTTTTATAGGCTCTTCTGAGAATCAATGTTTTGAAATCTGATTTACAATGCTTTGAAAGCCTGATTGGATTTTCCGTTTTGGTGTAGACCAATTTTGAAAACTTTCCTCTTTCGTTCGATTTGTTTAATGCTTGTTAAATGAAAATTCAATCTCTGATATTAATATGTTTAAAATCTTATCTGTCCAGATTCAATGTCTTGGATTTAGATTGGATATTCCAACGGTATATTCTTCAAATGATTGCTAACTTGTATTTGATATTTGATGGGTGTAGGAAGCGAACAAGTTGGGCCAGAGAATGGACAGCCCAGGGTGAATTGCTGGTGCAGGGCGCTCAATGAATGCCTTGGGGAAGCTCACCAATTCTGGTGCACGTGTATAGCTCTGACTTGTGCTTTCCTTCAATCAACTTAATCGATGTCTTGCCTGTTTGTCGGATTGCTTCAAAGATTTACCAACTTCAATCACTTCTCCTGACAGGGTTGAGCAAAGTGTCTCTGGTTGATCAAAGCTTCAAGTGATTGGTGTGAGTCTTCAATCTATTCAAGGTCTTGCCATGCTTCTTATGTGAGTGTAGTTCATGGTATCGACTGTGTTTTGTGATGTTTAACCAATGCTAGTGATTACATGTAGGTGTACTGCTAATTCCAACTTCAGGTGGTCAATGTCGTATTTCCTTCCAAGCAAACCAACTTTCTTCAGCAACAAGTGTTCACTAGATTCTCTGTCAAGATTTTCCATAGAGTTCTATCTTTAGTAATTGAACAGGTGCACTGCCAGTTCAATCTGCTCTATCGAGATTCTCCAACGAGCAAGTCTCTCCACGCGAGTCTAAGCTTTGGTAGTATCATCTGCGGTAATTAGAAGCCTTGTACATTTCAAAAATCCTGTTGCTGCTGTTGTTGTTCTGCGTTCAATTAATTCTTTGGGAACTCTTAATGTGCAACAAGTTTCTTCTTGCAGGGAAAACAGGTTGGCTTCACAAATCTCTTGAGTCTTCATGATTTGGAGCGGAGTAGTTGAGGTTCAGCCTCCATGGATCAGGATTGGGAAGCGTGTCAAAGCTGTTAAGAATGTATTGATTCAATCTGCTGAAGGTTGTGCTCAAACTCTGTTTCAACGATTAACTGAAATGCAAGCAAGATAATTCAAAATGCAAGCCTCAAATGGATCCTTGGCCAACATGAAACTTGTAGAGGATCTCAATAACTTTAATTTGAGTGGTGGAAGACATCAAGGAGATTTATAGAACTCAAGTTATGGTTCTTGCAAGTTACAGGTCATCTGAGGCATCTGAAATTTTGTCTATGAAAGTTACTTGTATTCCAAGCAACTTTTACCCCTCAAGGAGTTTTCAAATGAATTTCTGGCCAACATGAGAGTTGTTCCTCATGATCTTAGCTTTCTAGAAAGGTATGGTATGCCTTCATCTGATTTGTGAAACTCTACTTATGACCTTGGCAAGAAAAGGGTATTTTGGTCATTTGAGGATTATGGGTCATTTCAAGTATATGCCTAAAAATCATACAAGGAAGCTTCAAATGAAAAACTTCACAACATAAAAGTTGTTCCAAATGACATTTTGAGTCTACAAAAGTGACCATGGAAGTTGGAAAATGCTCATAGCTCAAGGTTGCAAATTTGGTCAATTAAAAGGTGAATTTAATGAATAAAAGTGACCTAAAAATGAGATTTTTCATAACATGTCCAAATGGGATGAAATTATAGGTCATTTTGATTGGAAAGAATGTTTTGAGACCATTGGAAATAGTGGATTTTTGAGTTTAGTTCAAAGTTTGAGAGATATCATGGCTTGCTTATGGTTAAAGTAACACATGCCAAAACACAAGGGATTGGTGTACAAGAAGTTTCCAGCAAGTTCTAGATGATTCCTTGGGCATCTATATAAACCCTAGAGCTCATTCAATGCATGGTTACACTTCATTTTGATCAAAACCCCATAGTTTCATTCTCTCTTGCATTTTTGCAAATTCACCCAAACTCTCTTAATTCCTCATCATTCTTCAAAGTTCTTGATCCTATCATACTCCATGATCATCATTGATCACATCCCAAGCAAGATCTGAGTGTATTAAAGCCATAATCGTGTGCTACAAGTTTATCATCCAAATTGAAAAAGGAATTGGTTACAAGCATCCAAGGTGTTTAAGCAAGAACAAGTGCATACAGAATCAAGATCTTGGTCTATTGATTGCTATTGGAGCATTGCTGAGCTTGAAGTGGTAATTTCATCCATCTGTTTTCAACTTTACACCAGGTTAGTATTTCTATCGAATTGGCTTGAATTAGGTAGTATGGTGTAGAATCATTAGGTTAGAACTGTTAGGAATAAGTAGATGATCAATTCCAGTGAGTTTGAGAGCATTTCATGGAGTTTGCCATTGTAGCACACCAACTGTTTGGACATAGAACTCTCTTAATATTGAGTGTTAGCATTAGTTCTTTGGCTTAGGTTGATCAGTGATAGGAGGTGATTGTTTTGATATCAAGAAATTGGAGAATGCTGAGATTTGTTCATGCACCATTGTTGGAGGTTGGCATCGGGTTTTGAGTTCTAGGGCACCACAATTGAAACCAATGATATGAGTGAATTCCTGGACAAATTTGGAGTGAGTTTGCTTTTTACATGTTGGGATTTGGTTGAGAACGGAGCTTGCACGAAGGAGGGGAAGGTGATGTGTTGAATTCTGTTTCCATGGCATGTTGGTAGAAACCCTAGGTTTAAAGGTTGAAGACGAGCTGGGAAGCGTTGGATTGAGTAAGACTATGTTGACTGAAATGATGATCCATCGGCCACGATTCAAAGCTGAGTTTGGAGGGAAGCTGGGTGCCTTAAGCGCACCGTTTCACTTAAGTGCCCTTCGTGGGCTTAATGGATCAGAATTGCTTTCCACACCCTCACACAAGGCCCAACCTCAAATTAAACTGAATCTCTATGCTATTTGCACCGCGCGCGTTTTTCTTTTTCTCTGATTTTCTGATTTAATTTCTGTGTTGGTTTGGGCTTAAATAACTTGCTACGCGCACCCCCGGTTTTGGGCCCATGAAGCAATTGAACTGGGCGCCCTTACTGCTTGCACCCCCTAGCTTATATTTCATTTTTTTTATTTTAATTCATTTTCTTGCAATTTTATAAAATCCATAATAAATCAAAAAAATAAGAATTTTGACATGAGATTTTTTGCAATAGTTTAGAATTGACTTGAAGAAAATTAAAATGATTAAAAAATAATAGTTTAGCCATTTTTTCTATTTTTGCTTATTTTTTTCATTTTAATTGTTTTTAAATAGATTTAATTTGTATATAGTTTTGTAGAATTTCTTTCAGGGATTTCTCATAATCTTTTTAGGCCAATTTTTTTAGTATAACTAGATACATATATTAGGTGCCCCCTTGATTTTTATACCAATTTTTTAGGATTTATTTTAGGTAGTTTAGTTAGAAACCATTAGGGGAATCAAAATTAGGGTTCAGATATAACATTAGGTATACAAAACAAATTTTCTTTTGGGTTTTCTTTAGGACAAATTAAATGATGGGACTATAGGGGTATTATGGGTAAGTAATAGATCCCTTAGAAAATATTAGACTTCCCCTATTCTACTATTACTACTAGTATATTTCCGGTATTTGATTGATTGTGTGGTGTGCCCTCTCTAGGGTTATTATTTGACTGTGTGGGGTATTGGGCCTGCTTGGGGTTTGGGTTTGAGCTGAAGACTTTGCTGATGAAGCCATTGAAGATAAAGGAATGAAGATCAATTTCCAGAGTTGATGAAGAGTATATCTTGCTGGCAGCTGTTGAAGGTTATAGGGTCTAGGAGCTAGGTAGAGCTCTAGAATAGCAACTTGATTCACAAACATGGAAGGTCTTGTTTGCCTCCATTCTTTCTCTATGATTCAAAGTCTCTTTTAAATACCCACCTCCTTCCTTTGGAAGGATTAGTGAATGTATTTAAAAGATAGAACTTTTGAGAGAAAATTGTCAGTATCATGTTAACAGTCAGTAGGCCACCCTTGGTAGGCAATTGACTGCTTAACATCCAATTCATCTTGTTGACTGCTGCTCATCTTGGAGAGTGAGACTTGAAGAAAAGCCATTGAAAGATTGAAGATAGAAACCTTGCTTGAAGGCTTTAAGATGAAGACTGAGGCTTGCTTGAAGCTTGTAGATGGTTGAAGATGACTTGAAGACAGATGTTGATGAAGACTGCTGTTGGCTGTTTATTTTAGCTGTTTAATTTTTGATGTATTGATTGAGTTTCCCTGACTGTATTGCTTGCTGTTTAATCTGTTAGGTTGAAAGCGAATTTTGTTCGCTTTTGCCTGTTGTTTTCTAGGTTCGAGGTTGAGTGGGACTCCCTTGCCTCGCTTGTATTGTTGCATTCATGCATTTTACTGCTTTATTGTATATATGCTATTGTTTCTGTTTCCGTCTTATCCCTTAGGATCTCTGTTTCTCTCTGCGCAAGAGAGGAACATGATAGACATTAGATCTTAACCCATGCATGATAACATTAGGTTAGCTTGATTCCCTTTTCAACCATAGGTTAGAGTTCTGTCTCTTCTTTCTCAAAACAAACAGAAAAACACAATAAATCTTTCAAACACAATAAAAGACACTTCTTCCGTAAAAGAATGTGAACTCATCAAAACGTCATTTTTGTCCGCTTGGACTGGTAATCAGAAAAACCCTTTTTTAGAAGGAGATAAAAGCAATCAAGACAGGCTTGTGTCGTACGTGGCCCGAACTACGTTTGCTCTGATCTTTCATGTTGTATGAAAGTACGTAGGCATAGGGTGCGATATCCTAGCGAGCAACCTTCCCCTCCTTTCCCGTAGGTAGGCGAACTACGTTAACTCTGATTTCTCGTTCCAGACGGAAATACGTAGGCATAAAGTGCGATACTTTGCCGAGTCATTTTATTTTCTTTTAACCCCCTGACCTGTAGATTAGATAGAATAACAATCCGTACCAGAAAACAAGCGTGGATCCCGTCGAGTACGACGGACGTGAGGGGTGCTAATACCTCCCCCTTGCGTAACCGACTCCTGAATCCAGGATTTGGTTGCGATGACCATTCCTTTCCCCGTTTTGCAGTAGGTTTACCTCGAGCGTTTCCTTTCCCTCCGTTGGGATAAATAACGCACGGTGGCGACTCTTCTGTTCAGCCGGCGCCGATTTTCGCAGTAGCGACAGCTGGCGACTCTGCTGGGGATCCAACGTCCCTTAAGCGAGTCAATCCTAGCGCTTGTTTTCCCGTCGAGGATTTTGTATGGATTTACTTTTTCTGTATTTTACCTTCAGCATTATATTATAGTTATTATTGTTGTATTGGGGTTGTGACGGGTGTTCTATGATTGAGAGATAAGCCGGACCTGGGCTTGAGTGCACTTAGAATTAGAGTAGAAAGTAGTGGGCGCGTGCCGGCTTTGCTTGCATTAGTGTCCCACAAAATCTACACTCGGACGAGGTTCTTCTTGTTGACTTCTTTTTCTACCCTTTGGGTCGAAGGGGTTGTTGGTTAGCTGAATTGTCGACTCCGGGAACCGATCATTTGGAAGTTGGCTAAGTGAGGCCTCTTTAGGATTTGATGATGCCATTCCTTCTGGGAATCGTATCATCAACCCTGAAAGTCTATGACGCCGACGACCGCATAGGATGCCATACCATTGTCAGTTACTAGGATGCCTACCTGTGAGAGGGTTTGGGGTTATGCAGGTAACTAGACCTTCAGATACCGGTTTATTTCTTAATCTGAGATCTCGGGTATTTATGGACAGTTGAGAGGTCTATCAGAGACCAGTTGAAGTTATGATATGAGGTCTATCAGAGACCAGTTAGAGTTGTGTTATGGGGTCTATCAGAGACCAGTGTTGGAGCTTTGTATTGGGTCTGTCCAAGACCAGGGTTTGAGGAATTCTGGAGGGTCTATCTGAGACTTTTTGATATGGTTCAGGCTTCTCAGCCATGGCATTTGGTCCCTGTTGCATTTTATTTGCATTGCATTGCTCGCATAACCATTATCATGTGCATTTCATTAACGTGTGTCTGTGCTGCAGGTGCATTTGCATATTCCCTGATTCTAGTGCCCAGACTTCTGCTTATCGATCATGGCTGGTTTGAGAAAAACAGTTGCGTACAAGTTACCTACACCTGACATTACTCCGCTACTTGGTCTGATGTCCCTTGCTGATGAGGAGGTTAGGAGAAGTTTCAGGATGAGTCATGGAAGATTGTTGAGATTGGTCTGCAAGCCAACTGCTGTTGAGATGAATGGGTTGTACACCTTGATGCAATTCTATGACCCTGCATTGAGATGTTTCACGTTTGCTGACTTTATTTTGGGGCCTACTATGGAGGAATACGCAGAGTTTATCGAGCTGCCGGTGCAAAATAAGGTTCCTTTCATCCATCGTGACGCTAAGCCCCAGCTGGAGGACTTAGCTAAGGCCTTGCACATGAACGCTTCTGAACTATTAGTGACTTCTTGGCTTGGGGTTCCAGGTTTTTCCCTTGATTTTCTGGTCGGCAAAGCTCAAGAGTACGCCAGGAGCGGGTGCTGGATAGTCTTTAATGCTATCTTGGCTCTGTGCATCTACGGAATAGTGTTGTTTCCCAACTTACCCAATTTTGTGGACTTGGACGCTTTTCATCTGTTTGCTGCTGGCAACCCGGTACCCACTTTGATTGGAGATCTCTATCATTCATTGCACTACAAAAACGAAAACAGAAGAGGAAAGACTGTTTACTGTTGTGCGCCGCTGTTGAACATGTGGTTTAAGAGCCATCTCCCCCTGAAGGGACCTTTTGTAGATAGTGCAACTACAGCTGACGGGCCAGAGCGCCTGATGAGACTATCTTCTGAAGACATTGAGTGGTTCGACCGAGACTTGCTGGGGTCTGAGCTTATTTTCAGTTATTCTGGGTATCCTAATGTTCCGTTGATAGGAAGAAAAGGGTGCATTAATTACAACCCATCTCTGTTCGTTCGCCAGTTTGGATACGCGTTGAAGACCTCACCTAGGGAGGAAGAAGTACAGGAATCTCTGTACTTCACCGGTGATTTAAATGGAGAGTTACTAGCCAAGCTTCAGCATGCATGGATGCGTATAAACAGAAGAGGGAAACCACTGTTGGGGAAGAATGATTGTCAGGCTTATGTACCATACAAAGTTTGGATCCAAGAGAGGGCAAGACAGTTGCTGATGCCATTTCCAGCTGCACCAGTCCCTGTTCATATTCCAGCGGAAGAACCAACCACTGTTACTATGGAGGTCTACGAGCGAGTTGTAAAAGAAAAAGAAGCCTTGATGAAGATCAATGAAGGATTAGAAAAGGAACTGGCTCAGATGCGTAGTGAGAAGAACAAGGTTGTGCATTCTTTCCAACAGCAGATTGAATTAGTAAACAGGCTAGGTGCTGAATTGACTGAAGAGAAAAAGAAGCGTGAACGCCTGGGGAAAGAATTCAGAAGCTCTCATGATGTGTTGGAGTCCAAAAAGAAAGCACTCGATGCCGCCCACCGGGAAATCTCTTCTTGTAACAAGACGTGGAACGCTACGCTAACCAACAACAAAAAGAGGGAAGACAAATTGAAGCAGCAAATTTCTGAACTCGAAGAGCAGTTGAAGGCTAGCACTAAGAAGTATGAAGAAGAGGTGATGGTGAGATATAGTCTCCAGAATGCATTGAACAAGGCCATCGAGGGCAAGAAAGAAGGTGTGTCTCAGAAGCGGAAGCTAGAGGATCGCTTCAGAGAAGGGGCATGGGAGGAATCCGCTGGTGGTTTGCGACGTGTTCTCAAGCGAAGAGATCTACTTGTTGAGGGTCTGCTTACCCGACCAAGTCATCCAGAGACTAAGAAGTTACTAGAAGAGTACCAGGCACATGGGAGTACTTGATCGTTTCATGTATTAATGTGTATGCTTTATTTGCATAGCGCTGACCATCACCAGGATTGTTGGTTGAGGTCATGCCTCCTTATTGTACACTCATTGATATTGTATTCTGGGCTTAATGGATTTCTCTGCAATATATGAGGTGTTTTCTATGATTCGGCTCCGAACTTCGTATTGCTGTCACTATCACCACACTGACACATTCGCACTAGAATTGGGGAATGATTTTCCCTAATGCACAGACACATATTGCATTGCATTCACATTCATATTGCATTACAGGTGATTATTGAACTGTACCTCATTTCTCGCACTATACCAGGTCTTTTCAGGATTGAAAGTCAGCGCCTGCACCGATACTCCACTCGTACCAACTGCCGAAGAATTATGGATCAGATGCAGAATGAAATGCAAGACATGCGTGAGAAGCTGGCGCTATTCATGCAGACAATGGAGACCATTGCGAAAGGCCAGGAGAATTTGCAAGCTTTGGTGCAGCCTTTGTTAGTAAGAAATGCTGGGCACGGAAATGAAGACCATCATTTTGTGCGAGTCGACACTATTCACGGGGATGGTACCCCCACACCGGTAGCTCCACCTGTGGTAAACATACCTGCTGTCAATGTGAACAACGGCGCTGCCGCCGGGAACGGTAACGTTGGAATTGGTAACGAGACTGTCGTCAACAACGTTGGGCTCGGAGATGTTAACCTGGGTGATAATATGGGAGGTAATGGCTTCGGTAATAATGGATTCGGCTTCAATGACCAGGGGTTTGATCATGCTGGGAAGTACGGCTTCAACGCTCAAGGCTTCGGACAGGACGGATTTGGTATGACTAATCAGGGTTATGGCGGATTCGGAAATGGAAATGGCGCTGGGTTAATGGCTCTTGGACCTGCAGGAGTCGCTCCGGGGTATGGTAACAGGGGGCGAGGCCCTGTAATGAATCAGACTAGAGTTGGCCGTAACAACGGGTACGATGGATACGGAGCTGGGAACGGTAATTGGCTAGAAGATCAGCAAGAGGATGCTTTCTTCGGTGGAGGTTTCGAAGGTCCTATGGACGACTCTCAGAGAATCAAGATGCTCGAGGAGCAGATGAAGGGGGTCTTGAATCAAAGCGCTGTTGGCTTAGATATGACTAAAATGGATCTGGTGCCTGGCCTGAGGGTACCAATAAAATTCAAAGCTCCCACGTTCGACAAATATAAGGGGGACACCTGTCCAAAGGTGCACGTGCGGTCATACTACAGAAGGATGTCGGCGTATTCAAACGATGAGAGGATGCTGATGCATTTCTTTCAAGATAGCTTGTCTGGTCCTTCCCTTGAATGGTATATGGGGTTGGAGCCAACACAGATAAAGACATGGAAGCAGTTGGCTGAAGCATTCGTGGCTCACTATAAGTACAACAGTGACTTGGCACCCAACCGGGTCCAATTGCAGGGATTGTCCCAGAAGAAGGGCGAGAGCTTCAAAGAGTATGCGCAGAGATGGCGCGACATGGCTGCTAGAGTTCATCCTCCTTTGGAGGACAAAGAGATGAATGATATGTTCATAGGAACATTTACTGGCATGTTTTATGACAAGCTGTTTCACACTTCTCTGGGCAGTTTCTCAGACTTAATCCTGATGGGAGAGAAGATTGAAAGCAACATTAAACAGGGAAGATTCCAAGCTGAGGAATCCACTTCAGCTGGCGGTAACAGAAGGGCTTTCGGTGGGCACCGTCAAGGTGATGCAAGTGCAGTGTTTGGGGGCCGAGGCCGAGGCCGGGGCAGAGGGCGAAGCCAGTACAATCAGCCGCAGCAGGTGGCCAGTGTTACTATTCCATTTCAGCAACAACCAATACAACAACAACAACAGCAACAGCAGCCACAACAGGGGGTATATCCTGCCCAGCGCAGAACCCAGGGGGGCAGACCAAGGAGGGTGTTTGAAAAGCCTCCTTCAACGTATGCAGAATTGCTACAGACGTTACTAGGTTTGAACTTGGTGGAAAAAATAACTATGGCGCCGGTAACAGGAACTCCTCCGTATGGCTTTGATGCAAGCAAGCACTGTGAATTCCACTCTGGGGCTCCTGGACACGATGTAGAGGGTTGCCACGCGTTCAAGCATGTGGTGCAGGATCTATTGGATAGTAAGGCTATCAATTTTGGACAGGCGGGTCCGAACATAGTGCAAAAGCCCATGCCCAACCATGGGGCAAATGTTGTTTTAACCGAGGAGGGTTTGAACTTGATTATGCATGTTGATGACCTCAAGACACCGTTGTGTGAGATAAAGAGAAGGTTATTGCAAGGAGGTGTGTATCCAGGTTGCGACGAGTATTGTTTAGAGTGTTGGACCCAAGCTGGGGGTTGTGCTGAATTGAAGAAGGGTATTCAGACCTTAATAGATGGAGGCACATTGCAATTCGACAGAACGGCAGCAGAGGTATTAGCAGACAAGCAAAGTGATGTAGCTACTGTGACGATTCACCGAAAAACGATAACTATAACGGCGCCGGCCAAGCGACCGCCGATCACTATCACCAAGGCCGGACCAATCCCTTATGAGAGCACTAAGGCAGTCCCCTGGACTTATGGGTTGGAAGTGTACTGTGATGGGGTGAAAATTGATGTTAATAAACAGCAAGTTGAGGTTGTAGACAACGTCGTCGGTACCGGAGGTATGACAAGAAGTGGGAGAATCTTTATATCGCCTGAGGTAGAGGCTGAACGACTGGCGAAAGGAAAAGGAAAGATGAACGAGAATGTCCCGGTGCAGAGGAACGAAAGAGAAACGTCGTCGAAGGATGTGGAAGAGTTCATGCGCCTTATTCGTAAGAGTGATTATAAGATTGTTGAGCACCTTCAACAGACGCCATCAAAGATATCCATACTGTCGTTGCTATTGTGTTCCGAAGCTCACAGAAATGCATTGTTGAAAGTTCTGAATACTTCCTTCGTACCCCAAGATGTTTCCGTAAACCAGCTGGAGGGGGTGTTGGCGCATGTGAACGCAGGCCATAGCTTGGGATTTACAGATTTTGATTTGACCCCGAAGGGGAGAGAGCACAACATGGCGTTGCACGTCTCAGTTGAGTGTAGGGGCTCAGTCATGTCTCATGTACTGGTAGATACCGGATCTTCCTTAAACGTGCTGCCTAAGAAAGCGATGATGAAACTGGATGTCAGAGGAATCCTGTGTACGCCTAGTGACTTGGTGGTCAGGGCATTTGATGGTACACGAAGAACAGTTTTTGGATCCATAACGTTACCTCTACAGGTAGGGCCGGAGGTTTTCGCAACTGAATTCTATATTATGGACATCCAGCCAGCATACAGCTACCTTCTCGGACGACCGTGGATCCATAGTGCTGGGGCAGTCACATCTACCTTGCACCAAAAGCTGAAATACATGGTAAGGGACAGTGTGGTCACAGTCTGTGGAGAAGAAGATATATTGGTTAGCCATCTGTCATCATTCAAGTATGTAGAAGTCGACGGCGAGATTCATGAAACACCCTGTCAAGCCTTTGAAGGGTTACGCATCAAAGACAAAGGTCCCGGGCCGAGTAAAGCGTCAGAGGTAGCCGTCTCGTCATATAAGGAAGCTCAGGCTCTAGTGGAGACTGGTGAGACCAAGGGCTGGGGCAAGGTGCTGGATATTCCCGTGAAGATGGATAGATTTGGGTTGGGATATCAACCGTCGTCATCAACGCCTGCTACAGGGGCACCCCGTTTCAAAGGACCGATAACCATCACAGCTAGTGGAGTGTGTCACGAGCCCATCAACGCTATTTCAGATTCTGAAGAAGGAGACAGCGATTGCGACATGGACGCCTGGATTCAGCCGAGCGTGCCAGGACAAGGATTATGCAATTGGTCTATTCAGGAGACTGTTCCTGTGACTCACAAACAGTAATACTTTGTTTTCTTAATTGTTGAACAATCTGGTGTCTTACCCGAGGCATCATGATTTTGCTTAGGGTCGTGCTGTTATATACATTGCGTTGTTTAATCATTAAATAAAAGGCGTTTTTCATGTACAAATATTGCGATCTCTGTTTTTCTTATTTTGTGTTTTACAATAAAATGGCAACGTGGTTATTCGCTTTATACGCATTTTGAAGCATTTAACCATTCCTTTTGCAGGATAACATTTTCAGATGACATCATTGAACCGCCTATGACTCGTCTCGACTTTGAGCACCCGGTATTTCAGGCCGAAGAAGAGATTGTTGAAGATGGCGACGTTCCCGAAGAATTGTCTTGGTTGGTAAAGCAAGAAGAACGAGTCATTCTGCCTCATGAGGAGGTCATCGAAATTATTAACCTGGGGTCGGAAGGGGTTGAAAAGAACATCCGTATAGGAGCCGCGCTGCAGAGCGACGTCAAGCGAAGACTGGTTGAAATGCTCAGAGAGTACAGTGATGTGTTCGCTTGGTCGTACGAAGACATGCCTGGGCTTGATACAGATATGGTTGTGCACCGCCTGCCGTTAAAAGAAGAATGCCCGCCGGTCAAGCAGAAGCTTCGCAGAACTAGACCTGATATGGCAGTGAAAATTAAGGAGGAGGTTCAAAAGCAGTGGGATGCTGGTTTCCTAGCTGTGACAAAATATCCCTCATGGGTCGCTAATATTGTACCAGTGCCAAAGAAAGACGGTAAAGTGAGAATGTGCGTAGATTACCGTGATTTGAACAAAGCGAGCCCGAAAGATGATTTCCCACTTCCTCACATCGATGTGCTGGTTGACAACACTGCTCAATTCTCCATATTCTCCTTCATGGATGGCTTCTCGGGCTATAATCAGATTAAGATGGCACCAGAAGACATGGAGAAGACTACTTTCATAACACCGTGGGGAACATTTTGTTACAAAGTGATGCCCTTCGGATTGAAGAATGCGGGAGCAACGTATCAGCGTGCAATGACAACTCTTTTTCATGATATGATGCATAAAGAGATCGAAGTTTATGTCGATGATATGATTGCCAAATCCCAGACGGAGGAAGAGCATTTGGTGAATCTGCTGAAGTTATTCAAAAGGCTTAGGAAGTTCAGGCTGAGACTGAACCCTAACAAGTGCACCTTCGGGGTGAGATCGGGTAAACTGCTGGGGTTTATCGTGAGCGAAAAAGGAATAGAGGTTGATCCCGCAAAAATAAAAGCGATACAAGAGATGCCGACGCCTAGAACAGAGAAAGAGGTGCGCGGGTTTTTAGGGAGGTTGAACTACATCGCTCGGTTCATATCTCACCTAACGGCTACGTGTGAGCCATTATTCAAGCTGTTGAAAAAAGACCAGGCTGTAACATGGAATGAAAATTGTCAAAAGGCGTTCGATAAAATAAAGCAGTATTTGCAAGAGCCTCCTATTTTGATACCCCCAGTGGCAGGGAGACCCTTGATTATGTATTTGACAGTTCTTAAGGGAAGTATGGGTTGTGTTCTCGGTCAACACGACGAGACAGGAAGAAAAGAGCATGCAATATACTACTTGAGTAAGAAGTTTACGGAATGTGAATCTCGATATTCAATGCTCGAAAAAACTTGTTGCGCGCTAGCCTGGGCCGCCAAGCGTTTGAGGAAATACATGCTGAATCATACAACCATGCTCATCTCGAAGATGGATCCTATCAAATATGTATTCGAAAAGCAGGCGTTATCGGGGAGAATTGCCCGTTGGCAGATGGTTTTGACCGAATACGACATCCAGTATGTCTCGCAGAAGGCTATAAAGGGGAGTGTATTGTCTGAATACTTGGCAGAGCAGCCTATTGAGGATTAACAATCGATGAGGTTTGATTTTCCTGACGAGGATATAATGTACCTAAAGATGAAAGATTGTGAAGAGCCGTTGCCAGACGAAGGACCAGAATTGGGTTCCAAATGGAAGTTGATCTTTGACGGAGCTGTAAACGCCTACGGTAGCGGAATAGGGGCAATCATCACTACTCCACACGGGTCACACATCCTGTTTACCGCTCGATTGACCTTTCCAGTTACCAATAATGAAGCCGAATACGAAGCTTGTATCATGGGGCTTGAAGAAGCCATTGATTTGCGAATCAAAAATATGGATGTATACGGAGACTCAGCTCTGGCGGTGAATCAAATAAAAGGAGAATGGGAGACACGTCAGCCTAATTTGATACCGTACATGAATTACGCAAGGAGATTGTTGCCTTTCTTTGACAAGGTTGAATTGCATCATGTACCGCGAGCAGAGAATCAGATGGCTGACGCCCTGGCCACTTTGTCTTCCATGTACAAAGTCAACTTCTGGAATGAGGCTCCCAGAATTGTTATCTCTCGGCTTGACAGACCTGCCATCGTATTTGCCATTGACGAAGCATCTGACGATAAACCGTGGTATTACGATATCCTTAATTTCCTGAAAAATAAAGAGTATCCGGCTGGGGCATCCAGTCAAGATCAGAAGACTCTCAGGAGATTGGCGGGTAATTTCTATCTAAATCCTGACGGTGTCCTGTACAGACGAAATCACGACTTGGTGCTACTACGTTGTGTAGATGAGAAAGAGGCGAAGCTGCTCATGGAAGAAATACATGAGGGTACATTTGGTACGCATGCGGGTGGGCATGCTATGACGAGGAAGCTGCTGCGGGCAGGTTATTTTTGGCTAACTATGGAAACTGATTGTTTCAAGTTTGCGAGGAAGTGTCACAAGTGCCAAATCTATGCAGATAAGATCCATGTGCCTCCGAGTCCTCTGAATGTGATGTCATCGCCATGGCCATTCTCGATGTGGGGAATCGATATGATTGGAAAGATCGAGCCGACGACTTCTAATGGACACCGATTCATTCTAGTAGCAATCGATTATTTCACCAAGTGGGTGGAAGCGGCATCTTACGCAAATGTGACTAAGCAGGTGGTAGCCAGATTCATCAAGAGAGATATCATTTGCAGATATGGAGTCCCTAAGCGGATAATCACCGACAACGGTTCAAACCTGAATAACAAAATGATGAAGGAGCTCTGTCAGAGTTTTAAGATCGAGCATCACAACTCCTCCCCTTACCGACCCAAGATGAATGGTGCTGTTGAAGCGGCCAATAAGAATATAAAGAAGATTGTTCAGAAGATGGTGGTGACCTATAAGGATTGGCATGAGATGCTACCTTTCGCTTTGCACGGTTATCGTACGACGGTACGCACATCAACCGGGGCAACCCTGTTCTCGTTAGTATATGGAATGGAAGCAGTGTTGCCATTGGAAGTTGAGATTCCTTCGCTGAGAATATTACGAGATGTCCAATTAGACGAGGCAGAATGGGTGAAAGACAGGTTGAACCAGCTGAGTTTAATGGATGAGAAGAGGCTAGCTTCTCTAGCATACGGTCGTTTGTACCAGAGCCGAATGAAGAAAGCATATGATAAGAAGATACATCCTCGGAGCTTTCAGACGGGCGACCTTGTGCTGAAAAGGATTCTCCCGCCGCAGGCAGATCACAGGGGCAAGTGGACCCCCAACTACGAAGGGCCATACGTTATCAGAAAAGTCTTTTCAGGAGGAGCTTTGTTATTGTCCACCATGGACGGTGAAGACTTTACGTCGCCTATGAATTCGGACGCAGTTAAAAAATACTTTGCTTGAAATTGACCCGCTGGACAGAAAAAAGAGAGTCCAGGCAAAAATGGGGCATCCTGGCGAACCAAAAACAGAATGAAAGGTTCGGGCAAAAGTTAGGGATAAAATTGAAAAAAAATGTACACCCGCGAAGTTGAAAACCTACACTGGGCGGCTTCGGCAAAAAAGGGTATCCCGGTGAACTGAAAACCCGTAAAGGGCGGTTCACACAAAAGTTAGGGATTCGAAAAGCAAATGACTGCGGTCCGAATTTGATACTGCGGTGCGCATTGGTGTGGGAGAATATACCTGAGGGGTCGATTATCAGATACAATCTCTTCGGAAGTGTGAATACCGGGAAAACATTAGAGTCGGGCGAGTCATAGGAGGATCAGCTCGTGATGTTCGTCTGCATCCGGTTGCCGACATGTGTACAAATTTGATTTGTCATTATATTTATGCTTCTTGTGCATACTTGCATATTTGTTGTGCGTAGCTTCCTCTTTTCAGGAGTTACATCCCGTGTACAAAACTCCGCCCATTTAGGGGCCCAATCAATAAAACATGTTATTCAGTATTTGATGCTGGTTCTTTACTGCTTTGTACATGATAAACGCCGAAGTTTAATAAAAATAGCAAGTGTATAACGTCGCTGGCCCTTGCCAATAATTGCTAAAAATTTGAATTAGCTGAAAATAATGTCACTAACACTAACCTGAATAGATTTGGTTGCGTAGACTTGTCTTGTCTTGTTTGTGTTGTTGCAGGGTTCGTAGCCGTATGAAGTGGACGATCAAAAGATTGCAGTATGGACCAGAAGCTCGTAACGAAAGACTCGATCCCCACGCAGGTCGCGCTTCTGAGATGACAATGTTCCTTATTGAAGAAGGATCGAATTCCCCAGCTAGTCGTAGCTTATCCGAAGGACATTCTCCAGCAGGGTTGTCCACCCTCAGCAGAATTGGAGATTCCGAGATCAAAGGTAGTATTCAGACAGTGCATCCCGAGCAGAGTGGTTTAGCCTCAGAAGATTAACATTTCCAACTTGTGAGTTGTACCCAGACAGTTACCCTTCCCAGCAGGGTCATTTACTCTCCCCCAGCGGAGTCAGTTGATTTTCCCCAAGAGAATCGTTTCGTCCCCAGCGGAGTTCTCTTTCCAGCAAGTGTTTTCTTTCCTCCCAGTGGAACTCAAAGATTAAAAAAGAAAACTCTCCCCGGCAGAGTTGGCTGTGTGTCCTGGCATTTATTTTGCCGGAATACCGTGTGATACCCATTCACTCCCCAGCAGAAGTCCAATCATGATTGGCGCATTCGGTTATTTCTCAGCGCAGCGGGCTTCACTCTTCCAGCATTTATTTTGCTGGAACAATTCTGTAACGCCCGGTTACCCCCAGCGGAGTTGGCGTTGTCTTCAACATTTATTTTGCTGAAGCGGTTTCTGTATCCCAACAGTTCGAGTCTGCATTTGCATTGGCATATAGTGTCATATTTGCATCCGCCAAATAAAAAAACGTGTAGCATTTCCATGTCGAATGGAGCATTACGCCATTGTCAAACATATGCATTTTGAAACATAAACCAGGTTGGTTAACCGTTTGTTTTCAAGTATTGTTTCCCATGCAGGTGGAGAGAGCCCTTGCTCAAATTAATTACCAAACATTCAGGATCTCGGCGTGAGACGTATAATGATAATGTCTATTGTGGCATTGTTCCCCACAAAGTTGCTTGTTTAAGTTTCTCTTACCCCTCCAGCAGAGTATTTCTTCAAGGTTGTTATTGTGACAGCATCAAAAGAATTCGTGAATCGATCTTTGGAAGTCGCCGCCTATGTTAAAATAGGTGTCTGGCAGTGTGCATTCAGAAAATCCCCAGTAGAGGCCTTCTAAGATTTGCTGTCATGTCAGCACTGAAAATCGGAAGACTAGACTCATATTGTGTCACCTATATGATTGATAGAGCTAGCTGCTGCAAAGTTAGGCAGAAAAGCTGTATCAGAGAGTATTTACCCGTATGAATAGGCAGATGAAGTTTCCTGTGTTTAGGCAGATGATGTTCCCGTATGAATAGGCGGATGAAGTTTCCTGTGTTTAGGCAGATGATGTTCCCGTATGAATAGGCGGATGAAGTTTCCTGTGTTTAGGCAGATGATGTTCCCGTATGAATAGGCGGATGAAGTTTCCTGTGTTTAGGCAGATGATGTTCCCGTATGAATAGGCGGATGAAGTTTCCTGTGTTTAGGCAGATGATGTTCCCGTATGAATAGGCGGATGAAGTTTCCTGTGTTTAGGCAGATGATGTTCCCGTATGAATAGGCGGATGAAGTTTCCTGTGTTTAGGCAGATGATGTTCCCGTATGAATAGGCGGATGAAGTTTCCTGTGTTTAGGCAGATGATGTTCCCGTATGAATAGGCGGATGAAGTTTCCTGTGTTTAGGCAGATGATGTTCCCGTATGAATAGGCGGATGAAGTTTCCTGTGTTTAGGCAGATGATGTTCCCGTATGAATAGGCGGATGAAGTTTCCTGTGTTTAGGCAGATGATGTTCCCGTATGAATAGGCGGATGAAGTTTCTTGTGTTTAGGCAGATGATGTTCCCGTATGAATAGGCAGATGAAGTTTCCTGTGTTTAGGTAGATGATTTTCCTGTATGGATAGGCGGATGAAGTTTCCTGTGTGTAGACAGATGATTTTCCCGTATGCAAAGACGGAGGTATTTTCCTGTATTTGGCAGAGTACGTACCTGCAGTGATGGCGGAGTAATTTCCCGTAGTGATGACGGAGTTATTTTCCTGTATCAGTGGCAGTATCCTGTTTTGTTGACAGAAGTACTTCTCCCAGTGAAGTCGATAAGTTCGTTCCAGTATTGACAAGATAATGATGAAATCAGATTTGTAGATAGCGTTCCCCAAACAGTTGTGCAGTTTATTTCTGCGGTTGGCAAATTTCTAGGTTCTTAGTATTCAACCGTCTCGTACCTCGAATGTTTGAAGGTCGTTCGCGCTTCACCCAGTCGGGTCCCAGTCGCTTGAATAGGGGCAGCTATTGCACCCTAAAATTTGCTCAACTTATCTCACTTGGTTTATGTTTCAATTGCATTGTCATTTGCATAAAAAGTCATGTACATAGTCTAATCATTTGTATAGCCTAGCATAGCAAGCCATCTAGCAAGGGATCAAATGCAATTCTTATCTCTCTGGGCATATCAAGAGATTCTTATTCAAATTCAATCCTAGCCAAGTCATCATCTGAGAAGTTAGTGGACCAAGCAGTGAATCTATCTCCTATCTTGAGTATATTTGAAGATCATCCAAGAAGTTGTGAGCTGTGAATTGAGCATGGAGGGTATATAGACATCATGGAGGACCTATAAGGCCATTTTGAAAGTGAGACAAGTCATTGATGTGATCACAAGAGCTGCAGTTGAAGACAGTCAACTAGGGTTTCATCTGGGTCAACCCTAGGTCAACCCTAGGTCAAATGCTTGATTGAAGGGCATCAAGGCCTGTTTGAAAGATGTGGGGTTCATCATTTGACATGTATATATGGATGTGGTGTTGTGCCAAGAAGAAATCAAGAGGAATCAAAAAGAAGAGAAGTTTCTAAATTAGGGTTTCTGTGTAAAATCCCCTGATTTAGGTCAAACTTCCAAGCAAGATAATTCAAAATGCAAGCCTCAAATGGATCCTTGGCCAACATGAAACTTGTATAGGATCTTAATACCTTTAATTTTAGTGGTGGAAGACATCAAGGAGATTTATAGAACTCAAGTTATGGTTCTTGCAAGTTACAGGTCATCTGAGGCATCTGAAATTTTGTCTATGAAAGTTACTTGTATTCCAAGCAACTTTTACCCCTCAAGGAGTTTTCAAATGAATTTCTGGCCAACATGAGAGTTGTTCCTCATGATCTTAGCTTTCTATAAAGGTATGGTATGCCTTCATCTGATTTGTGAAACTCTACTTATGACCTTGGCAAGCAAAGGGTATTTTGGTCATTTGAGGATTATGGGTCATTTCAAGTATATGCCTAAAACTCATACAAGGAAGCTTCAAATAAAAAACTTCACAACATAAAAGTTGTTCCAAATGACTTTTTGAGTCTATAAAAGTGATCATGGAAGTTGGAAAATGCTCATAGCTCAAGGTTGCAAATTTGGTCAATTAAAAGGTGAATTTAATGAATAAAAGTGACCTAAAAATGAGATTTTTCATAACATGTCCAAATGGGATGAAATTATAGGTCATTTTGATTGGAAAGAATGTTTTGAGACCATTGGCAATAGTGGATTTTTGAGTTTAGTTCAAAGTTTGAGAGATATCATGGCTTGCTTATGGTTAAAGTAACACATGCCAAAACACAAGGGATTGGTGTACAAGAAGTTTCCAGCAAGTTCTAGATGATTCCATGGGCATCTATATAAACCCTAGAGCTTATTCAATGCATGGTTCACTTCATTTTGATCAAAACCCCATAGTTTCATTCTCTCTTGCATTTTTGCAAATTCACCCAAACTCTCTTAATTCCTCATCATTCTTCAAAGTTCTTGATCCTATCATACTCCATGATCATCATTGATCACATCCCAAGCAAGATCTGAGTGTATTAAATCCATAATCGTGTGCTACAAGTTTATCATCCAAATTGCAAAAGGAATTGGTTACAAGCATCCAAGGTGTTTAAGCAAGAACAAGTGCATACAGAATCAAGATCTTGGTCTATTAATTGCTATTGGAGCATTGTTGAGCTTGAAGTGGTGATTTCATCCATCTGTTTTCAACTTTACACCAGGTTAGTATTTCTATCGAATTGGCTTGAATTAGGTAGTATGGTGTAGAATCATTAGGTTAGAACTGTTAGGAATAAGTAGATGATCAATTCCAGTGAGTTTGAGAGCATTTCATGGAGTTTGCCATTGGAGCACACCAACTGTTTGGACATAGAACTCTCTTAATATTGAGTGTTAGCATTGGTTCTTTGGCTTAGGTTGATCAGTGATAGGAGGTGATTGTTTTGATATCAAGAAATTGGAGAATGCTGAGATTTGTTCATGCACCATTGTTGGAGGTTGGCATCGGGTTTTGAGTTCTAGGGCACCACAATTGAAACCAATGATATGAGTGAATTCCTGGACAAATTTGGAGTGAGTTTGCTTTTTACATGTTGGGATTTGGTTGAGAACGGAGCTTGCACGAAGGAGGGGAAGTTGAGGTGTTGAATTCTGTTTCCATGGCATGTTGGTAGAAACCCTAGGTTTAAAGGTTGAAGACGAGCTGGGAAGCGTTGGATTGAGTAAGACTATGTTGACTGAAATGATGATCCATCGGCCACGATTCAAAGCTGAGTTTGGAGGGAAGCTGGGTGCCTTAAGCGCACTGTTTCACTTAAGTGCCCTTCGTGGGCTTAATGGATCAGAATTGCTTTCCACACCCTCACACAAGGCCCAACTTCAAATTAAACTGAATCTCTATGCTATTTGCACCGCGCGCGTTTTTCTTTTTCTCTGATTTTCTGATTTAATTTCTTTGTTGGTTTAGGCTTAAATAACTTGCTACGCGCACCCCCGGTTTTGGGCCCATGAAGCAATTGAACTGGGCGCCCTTACTGCTTGCACCCCCTGGCTTATATTTCATTTTTTTTTATTTTAATTCATTTTCTTGCAATTTTATAAAATCCATAATAAATCAAAAAAATAAGAATTTTGACATGAGATTTTTTGCAATAGTTTAGAATTGACTTGAAGAAAATTAAAATGATTAAAAAATAATAGTTTAGCCATTTTTTCTATTTTTGCTTATTTTTTTCATTTTAATTGTTTTTAAATAGATTTAATTTGTATATAGTTTTGTAGAATTTCTTTCAGGGATTTCTCATAATCTTTTTAGGCCAATTTTTTTAGTATAACTAGATACATATATTAGGTGCCCCCTTGATTTTTCTACCAATTTTTTAGGATTTATTTTAGGTAGTTTAGTTAGAAACCATTAGGGGAATCAAAATTAGGGTTCAGATATAACATTAGGTATACAAAACAAATTTTCTTTTGGGTTTTCTTTAGGACAAATTAAATGATGGGACTATAGGGGTATTATGGGTAAGTAATAGATCCCTTAGAAAATATTAGACTTCCCCTATTCTACTATTACTACTAGTATATTTCCGGTATTTGATTGATTGTGTGGTGTGCCCTCTCTAGGGTTATTATTTGACTGTGTAGGGTATTGGGCCTGCTTGGGGTTTGGGTTTGAGCTGAAGACTTTGCTGATGAAGCCATTGAAGATAAAGGAATGAAGATCAATTTCCAGAGTTGATGAAGAGTATATCTTGCTGGCAGCTGTTGAAGGTTATAGGGTCTAGGAGCTAGGTAGAGCTCTAGAATAGCAACTTGATTCACAAACATGGAAGGTCTTGTTTGCCTCCATTCTTTCTCTATGATTCAAAGTCTCTTTTAAATACCCACCTCCTTCCTTTGGAAGGATTAGTGAATGTATTTAAAAGATAGAACTTTTGAGAGAAAATTGTCAGTATCATGTTAACAGTCAGTAGGCCACCCTTGGTAGGCAATTGACTGCTTAACATCCAATTCATCTTGTTGACTGCTGCTCATCTTGGAGAGTGAGACTTGAAGAAAAGCCATTGAAAGATTGAAGATAGAAACCTTGCTTGAAGGATTTAAGATGAAGACTGAGGCTTTCTTGAAGCTTGTAGATGGTTGAAGATGACTTGAAGACAGATGTTGATGAAGACTGTTGTTGGCTGTTTATTTTAGCTGTTTAATTTTTGATGTATTGATTGAATTTCCCTGACTGTATTGCTTGTTGTTTAATCTGTTAGGTTGAAAGCGAACTTTGTTCGCTTTTGCCTGTTGTTTTCTAGGTTCGAGGTTGAGTGGGACTCCCTTGCCTCGCTTGTATTGTTGCATTCATGCATTTTACTGCTTTATTGTATATATGCTATTGTTTCTGTTTCCGTCTTATCCCTTAGGATCTCTGTTTCTCTCTGCGCAAGAGAGGAACATGATAGACATTAGATCTTAACCCATGCATGATAACATTAGGTTAGCTTGATTCCCTTTTCAACCATAGGTTAGAGTTCTGTCTCTTCTTTCTCAAAACAAACAGAAAAACACAATAAATCTTTCAAACACAATAAAAGACACTTCTTCCGTAAAAGAATGTGAACTCATCAAAACGTCATTTTTGTCCGCTTGGACTGGTAATCAGAAAAACCCTTTTTTAGAAGGAGATAAAAGCAATCAAGACAGACTTGTGTCGTACGTGGCCCGAACTACGTTTGCTCTGATCTTTCATGCTGTATGAAAGTACGTAGGCATAGGGTGCGATATCCTAGCGAGCAACCTTCCCCTCCTTTCCCGTAGGTAGGCGAACTACGTTGACTCTGATTTCTCGTTCCAGACGGGAATACGTAGGCATAAAGTGCGATACTTTGCCGAGTCATTTTATTTTCTTTTAACCCCCTGACCTGTAGATTAGATAGAATAACAATCCGTACCAGAAAACAAGCATGGATCCCATCGAGTACGACAGACGTGAGGGGTGCTAATACCTTCCCCTTGCGTAACCGACTCTCGAATCCAGGATTTGGTTGCGATGACCATTCCTTTCCCCGTTTTGCGGTAGGTTTACCTCGAGCGTTTCCTTTCCCTCCGTTGGGATAAATAACGCACGGTGGCGACTCTTCTGTTCAGCCAGCGCCGATTTTCGCAGTAGTGACAATGTCCGATCCTGAGCTACTACAAAAGCTGCTATCTAGTGGTGATATCCATCCTTTTTCTTCCAAAGAGAGACGAGAAAAGCCAATAATATCATCTGTCTTATCATCATCAGACCTTGAGAGACTCTGCCCTTCTTTACCAACAAACTCAACAACATCGCCACCACCAGCATCTGGTGTGGACAAAGCAATATCTTGTGATTTTACTTCCTGACTTTCTTTCCTTTGATGCCCTCTTTCCTCCTGGTGTTTTGTAATGAATTGAAGGTGTATGTATGTGAATCTGTATGTGTTTATATCTCTGTGTTTGGAGAATCTATTGGTGTGAGAATGGTAAGTCCATATCTATCTTGCTTTTTATGTGCGCTAGTCTTCTCTTATTTAGCTTTGATGTTTAATTGATATCCTTGGTATCGTTGCATTTCTTAAACCAGTGCTTTGGAACTGCTCTGATACTGTTGGAGAATTCTTAACTTCTTTATTTGCGTGAGAAGCAGGAAACGCATTATTAATAATTTCACCAGATAGAAGCATACTTAGATGCTTATTTGATATCCCAGATACCGTTGGAACCTTTTGATGCTTCTCCTGTACATTTTGATGTTGAATTGATTTTAGTTGGTTACCGTGGGGGTGCCGGCATGAATTTCTTGATTTACGGTTCGGTTATCTCTTTCTCAGTTGTGAATGTTTAATTTTTTGTGCTTCCATGCTGTTTATGCAGAAGTTTAAGCAGATGTTTGAGGGAGTGCTTCCATCATGCAACCAAGCTTCCCTGTTACTTAAAGAAATGCTGAAGTCTTCAGAAATATCTCCTAATGATGTTGCTCTATCATTAATTTTAACAGTCCTGTACATCTAAAAGCTCAACAGCACGAACAAAGCGGTTATGAAGAGTGGAAGTCCAACGCATCTTTGGAGCTCTCATGCTATGTTTTGAAGGAACCTGCGGTAATAACTTTGATCTCACGAAACTTCGAGAATGAAAAGTTGTTGAATTTGAAGGATTGGCAGCAGGATCAAAAGGTGGTTGAGAAAACAATGCAACAGAAGAATCCATTTCTTCTTCATCTTGATGATGTTTGTATGTTGTTTGGTAGACTGATTTTCAATGATAAGTCTGGTCGTGTTGGGAATAGCTCCATCAAAACAAAGCACAACTTTATGTAAATATATATATATATATATATATATATATATATATATTTATATATATGTATAGATATACTTATACTGCACTTTTCTCTGTCTACAAAGTTTGAGTTTTGTATATCCAAATGTATTTTCTCACAGAATGATTGTAAGAGGTGTATAACCTCCTCCTATGAAATCTCCAGTATCTCAATTATCTCACTTAAAACACCACTTTTGAAAGCAAGTCATTGATTTGCTATAACTACAGAATCCATCAACATTATTTCCAAAACCATATCAACAACTATACGCGTGTATTCTTGTGACTTAGCAACACTCAAATGTGTAATATATGAGCACACAAAGAAGTGGACCAGTTCAAGCATAGGCTTATAATCAGACACCTTTCACCTTTTTTGCACCTTTACAGCTGAGACAAGCACCGATAATATGCGCCTTAAATGCCTGACGTTTCCAGTACTAACATACTCGTGTGCTTCCCTATATAAGTAACTCCATATTGTTGCACCCTAAAATTTGCTCAACCTATTTCACTTGGTTTATGTTTCAATTGCATTGTCATTTGCATACTAAGTCATGTACATAGTCTAATCATTTGCATAACATAGCATAACAAGGAATCTAACAAGGGATCAAGTGCCATTTTCATCAGAAAGAGGCCCATCAAGGGGTTTTATTCAAGATCAAGATCATCCAAGTAATCAAGAAATGAGTTGAAGCTTTGAGAAGTTTGAAGGTCAACCAGTAGATTTCTCTCCCCATCTGGGGGATATGTTGAAGATCATCAATGAGTGTGTGATCCATGGAAGGTGCACAAAGATCATGGAAGACCTAGAGGGTCATTTTGAAGATGATACAAATCATTAATACAAGTACCAGAGCTACAGTTGAATGCAGTCAACTAGGGTTTCATCTGGGTCAACCTTAGGTCAACCCTAGGTCAAATGGTTGATTGGAGGGCATCAAGGCCTACTTGGAGTATGTGGAATTCATGAATTGGTATGTGGATGCATGTGTGGTGTTGTTCCAAGGAGAAATCAAAAGGAATCAAGAAGAAGAGGAGTTACTAGATTAGGGTTTCAGTGTAAAAAAACCCTAATTCAGGCCTAACTTCCAAGCCAGATAAGTCAAAATGTAAGTTTCAAATGAAGTCTTGGTCAACATGAAACTTGTAGAACATCTCAATAGCTTTAATTTTAGTACTATAAGTCTTCAAGGAGATTTATAGAACTCAAGTTATGGTTCTTGCAAGTTATGGGTCCCCAGAGGATACTGAAATTTATCTGTGAAAGTCACTTGACTTCCAAGCAACTTTTTCCCATCAAAGAGTTTTCAAATGGATTATTGGCCAACATAAGAGTTGTAGATCTTGATCTTAGATTTAATTTGAGTACTAGAAGTCCTCAAGAGGATTTGTAGAATTCAATTTATGGTCTTGGTAATCCAGGGGTATTTTGGGAAAGTTGAATTACAGGTCATTTTTTAGCATAGGTCAAAATCTCCATGTTCCACTTCTCAAATGAAAAATTTTTCAACATGGAATGTGCTTAAAATGATTTTTTTAGGTCAAATAAGTCATCATGGTGGATTGATCGGCTTATTTCAAAAAAGTCACTTAAAATGGCCTAAAAAAAGGGAATAAGTCAAATAAAGTTTGGTGGGAAAAATCAAATTTTGGGTTAGAGGTCACAAACAGGCCATATGACATACCAATTTGATTGTAAAATGCATTTTAAAGACAATGGCATTGCCACAAATTTGAATTGAGGGTTATTTCAAGGACTTGCTTTGTAAATGGACTACTTGCATCATAAGGCACATATGCAAAACCACACTTCCAAGCAAATGCAAGGCTCCTTTCCATCCATGCACCTCCAATATCTCATTTGGAGAGAATTTAAACTCATAACCAAGTGAATTACAAGCCAAAACATGAGATGGTATGTGCATAGCATAAGAAGAGATTTTCATGACATGAGAAGTTGATTTTCTCATTGGATCAATCTAGAACTTTCTAGGGTCTTCAAATACATTCTATATATACTTGTGAAGAGGTTCAGAGCAAGAGTTGGTGATTCATTTATGCAAAAACCATAGATTGACATTGGAGTTTGGAAGAGAAAAAGTGAGAGATCAAAGTTGGATTCAAGGCATTTTCAAGAGTTATTAAGAATTTAATCTTCTCCAACAAACTTCAACAAAGTTTTTCCGCATTTTTTGGCAAGAAAAAACGAGCTCCAACTACTCCGTTTCGACGCTCCGAAGCCGGTATGTGAAATTCACTTTTTCTATGTTTTTAGGACGAATTAGATTAGATTATTCATGTGGTTAGGATCTGGAAAATGTATAGATGAAATTAGGATCAAGAAATTAAGGATTAGAGACTTTTTTGGATGAGTATATTTTCTTGATGATGATATATCTCTTTGATCATGGAGTTTTGATGGAATCCAAGAGCATATTTGGAATCCTTGATTTTTTTCCTTCAATTTTGACTAAAATTTCGTGCGAAACGGTTAAGAATCGATGGAGTTATGTTGCTCAGAAGTTACCGAAAAAATGTCACCGCCGGAACAGCTACAGTACCGTGCGGGTACTGTTCCCACCCCCACTCGCGAGGCCCACACGGACATTGCTTTGGAATTCTGTTGTTCGCACCCATGGCCCAATGCACATTAACTTAGTTTAATTTATTTTCGTTCTTTTTTTTCTGTTTTAATAGCTGTTTGGATTAATTGCGTTAAAAATAGTAAAAATGATCAAAAAATTATGAAATTTTTTTCTGTAGATCTTGATTGTCTTAAGAAATCGTAGGAGTTGAGTTTGCATTTTTAGGATTTTATTTGAATTAGTTACGAATTTTCTTTTGTGCCAATATCCATTGTTATGCATAATTGATATTGTTGTTTGTTTAATGTTGTTCTCTTTGATGCTTTATGCTTTTGAGCTGATTCTTTCGATATGATTTAGAGGACATACATAGGTTTTCCCTGGAGTTTTCTTAGATTTTTTAAAATTGATTAGGTTCTGTTTTAGGTGTGTAGTTTAGAGCCTTCCCAAATAATGGTTTCCCATGACCAAATTTCATTTAGGAATTGTTTAGATGACCTAGAAATTGATTTAGGTCCTGATTCTGGAATTTTAGAATGTTCAAACATGCATGTTCACATAGGAATTTTATTAGAATTTTACAATTTATTTTGCTATTTTTTTTTTTGGGTTTTGCAAATGATTGTTGCTTTCGGTGTTCTCTCTTGAGTGCTTTGCCTTGTTTGGAGCGTTTGGTGGACTTGGAGCTTGAAGACTTTGGATTCCTTTTTAGAGGAGCTTCTGGACATGATGAAGATGCTTTGGCTAGAAGAGTGGGGCTTGGAGTGTAGCTTTCTTTCTCTTTTAAGTTTGTTTTAGGAGTTGGTAGAATTAGGCTTTTAGGGAGAGCTTTTGTAGAATTAGTTCATTTCTTCCATCAAACATAGAATGCATTGTTTGCTTCTATTTTATCCTATGATGCAAAGTCCTCTTAGGGAAGTTCCATCTCTCCTTTGGAGGGAAGTGGGGCATACCCTAGAGAGTAGAACTTTTGAGGATACCTTTCACTTGCTGTGTTAAGGTCTTAATGATTTCCTTGGGTTATCATTAAGCAGCTTAACATTACAACCTCATCTGTTAGTTGATTCTCTCCTGTGAGTGTCTGCATCAAAGTTGGATATCTGTTGAAGATCAGGGTTTTGCTGCTGCTTGAAGTTGTTTGTTGTTTGGATTCATTGATTGCTAAAGCTGAAGATTATTGGAGATAAGAGTTTATCTGAAGCCTGAATATCATTGGAGAGCGAAGATGGGATCTTGCCTGAAGGTGTTGCCGTTAACTTTTTTGTTGTTAATCACCTGTAGCTGCCAGAGCTAGTGCTGTTTGATATGCTTGCTATAAGAGCTGGTGTGGCTGTTTGAGCTGGTATTGGGTGTGATTTTCTTTGCTGTATTGTCTGTTGATTTTCCCTTAGGTTTGAGGTGAAGATGTTTCACTTTGCCTATTGTTTTCCCAGGTTCGAGGTTGAGTATGATTCCTTTGCCTCGCTTGTTTTGCTGCATCTCATGCATTTTACTGTTTACTATATATCTGTTGTTTCTTTTCCGTTTATCCCCTAGGATCTCTGATTTCCTCTGCGCAGGAGGGAATTATGACAGACATTAGGTATTAATCCATGCATGACAACTTTAGGATAGTTTTGATTCCCCTTTCAAACCTTAGGTTTTTAGATTTCTCTTCTACCTCAGAACAATTCAAAACACAGTAATACGGATAATCGATGTCGTACGTTACGAGCCTTAAGCTATTTGAGAAAGGTTGCTAGAGGGTCACTCTTCAGTAATCTGATTACTTAGTGTGTTACCCTTAGGGTGACATACGACGTAGTCACCCTCAAATCATAGTCTCTAGTGCGTCAGAGATTGCAAATATCATGAAAGACAGTTCTTGCGTAAAAGACTGAAAACAAACATCAAAATGTCATTTTTGTCCGCTTGGACCTTAATCAGGAAAACCCTTTCATAAGGAGATAAAAAAACGTTCGGACAAGCTTGTGTCTTCCGTAGCCCGAACTACGTTTGCTCTGATCTTTCATGCTGTATGAAAGTACGTAGGCATAGGATGTGATATCCTAGCGAGCAACCTTCCCTCCTTTCCTGTAGGTAGGCGAACTACGTTGACTCTGATTTCTCATTCCAGACGGGAATACGTAGGCATAAAGTGCGATACTTTGCCAAGTCATTTTATTTTCTTTTAACCCCAGACCTGTAGAATAGATAGAATAATAATCCGTACTAGAAAACAAGCGTGGATCCCGTCGAGTACGACGGACGTGAGGGGTGCTAATACCTTCCCCTTGCGTAACCGACTCCCGAATCCAGGATTTGATTGCGATGACCATTCCTTTCCCGTCTTTGTGGTAGGTTTACTTCGAGCGTTTCCTTTCCCTCTGTTGGGATAAATAACGCACGGTGGTGACTCTTCTGTTCAGCCGACGCCGATTTTCGTAGTAGTGACAGCTGGCGACTCTGCTGGGGACTAGAATATCCCCTATGCGAGTCAATCCTAGCGCTTGTTTTCCCGTCATGGGTGTTGTATAGATTTACGTTTCTGTCTTTACTTTCCGCTTTTTTTATCAGCTTTATATTGTTATTGCTGCTGTGGGAAGGGGGTAATCTGTTGAGAGATAAGCCGGACCTGGGCTTGAGGTTACACATAGACTTAGAAGTAGAGAGTAGTGGTTAGCCTGCTTGCTTAGCTCGCACCAGCTAGCCACGAAATTTAGGCTCGGACGAGATTCTCTTTGATGCTTCTTGCCTGGCCCTTAGGGCTCGACAAGTTGTATGACCCGAGGATTGTCGACTCTGGGAACCTATCAATTGGGATTCAACTAAGTGAGGCCGCTTCAAGGGATGATGATGCCACACCTTCTGGGTATCGTATCATCGCTCTTGAAAGTCTGTGACGTTAAACCCACATAGGATGTCGTACCTCGTCTGCGAGTTAAGTACACACCTGTGAGGGGTAGGTGGGTCTGTTTGCAGGAAACCTTTGACCTCAGAATACCTGGTTCATCTCTGTCAGTGAGATGTGGTTACAAGGTTCATTTGAGCGGTTGGTTTGGTTTGAGATAAAGATTGGATGGTTCTCAAAGCTTCAGTACAGAGCAGCCCAGTTCATCAGTATTGCACTTGGTCCCTTGTTTGCATATGCATATACATTTTGCATGATTGCATTTCATTAACATGTATTTATGTTGCAGGTGATCATTCCCCTCTGATTCTAGTATATCTTCTAGCCAGACATGGAGTCCCTGAAGAAGACAGTTGCTTACCGGTTGCATTCACCAGACATCAGTTCATTGTTGGGTTTAGTTGCTCTGGCAGATGAGAGTGTGAGGGCTGAGTTCAGAGTATCTTATGGGAGATTGCTTAGCTTGTTATACAGACCTTTAGCATTCGAGACGACTGGGGTGTATACTTTATTGCAATTTTATGAGCCGCAGTTGAGATGTTTCTTATTTCCAGACTATATTCTGGCACCCACTTTGGAGGAGTATTCTGCGATGTTGGGAGTTCCTGTGTTGGACCAAATGCCCTTTGTACATGTTGATACTGAGCCTGAGTTAGCTACGCTCACTGAGATTGTCAGTTTGGACGCTTCTGAGTTTCCAGGAGGCTTGGTCAAGCTGAATGGAGCTTATGGTTTTCACTTGTCTGTCCTAGTTGAGAAGGCTACACAGTGCGCGAAGAGTGGATGTTGGGTTTCTTTCAGTGCCATTCTGGTTGTCTGCATTTATGGGATTGTCTTGTTTCCTAATGTGCCAGACTTTGTCGACTCAGATGCCTTCCTGATTCTTGCCTCGAAGAATCCAGTTCCTACTCTCTTGGGCGATGTTTATCATTCCATTCACTACAAGAATGAGAAACATTGTGGCAAGAACGTTTCCTGCTGTCTTCCTCTCCTGTACAGGTGGTTCCAGGGGCACCTTCCGAAGAAAGGAGCTTTTGTGGATGTTGTTGATACTTTGGATTGGTCTTCCCGATTGATGGGGTTGTCTGCTGAGAATATCGTTTGGTTTGATCGGAGTATGCTTGGTATTGACATTATATATAGTTGCAGTGGCTTTCCGAATGTTCCCCTGATTGGACGAAAAGGCTGTATTAACTATAATCCTTCATTGCTGGTACGACAGTTTGGTTATGCTTTGAGGGACGCTCCTATTGAGAAGGAGATACAGGAATCTCTGTATCTCACGGGCTTATTGGACACAGCTATTTTAATAAGATTAAGACATGCATGGGATAACATCCATAGGAGGGGAAAAGCTTTGCTCGGTAAGAGCAATAGCAGAGCTTATGATCCCTATTTGGCTTGGGTCCGCGAGAGAGTTGGTACTTCTTTGATGCCTTATCCTACTGTGGAACCTCTGTATCTCCTTTGATTGAGGTACCTCCTTCGGAAGAGAGTGAGAAGTATAACAAATGGTTGGCTGAAAACGAAGAACTGAAGAAAGCCAATGAGGAGTTAGAGAAGGAAATCTTCTAATTACATCGTGAGAAGAAGGAAGCCACCTTCACTGTGAAGGAATAGACTGAATTGATTAACAGGTTGGGATCGGAGCTGACAGAAGCAACCAACAAGAAAGAAAAAGTGGGAATAGCCTTAAACGGTGTTAGCAAGGTGCTTACTTCCAAGAAGGAACTCCTAAGCAAAGCTTATGCCCGTATCAGCAAGTGGGAAGCATTGTGGAGTACTACGCTTGCCAAGCGGAAGGAGCGGGAAGACGAACTGAAGCTGAAAATTGCCACGCTAGAGGCACAGATTAGAGCCCAGGATGCAAAGATCGCTGAAGAGACATCACTTAGGAGCGTTGTTGAGCTCAGAGTAAGTGACAAGTCGAGAGGTTATGATGAGAAGGCCGGTTCCAAGAGGTACAGATTTGACGAGGGTTCTGGCAAAGGAACCTACCAGGATGACGCCCAGAAGCTGAGATCCACTACCGAGCGGCATGCTTTATTGATTCAGGAGCTGATCTCCCGACTAGGGCACTCGGAGACGATGAGGATATTGGAGGACGTCAGAGCCCGCCATTTGGCCTGATTTATCTTTGCCTTGCCTTTGTTATTTGTACTTGTATTTGGACCATCGCCAGGCTTGTTGGTCGAGGTCTCTTCAGTTGTATTCAGTTGTACTCTTGTACTCAGCCTCTTGGCATTTGTTATATATGAGGATTTTCTGATTCCTTGCTTGCTTGATGGGGACTCCATTGTCGTAATGGCCTTCTCTCTGAAACTAGAATCGGGGAGAATATAACCTGTAGCATATTTACACATTCGCATCGCATTCGTATTGCATAACCCAGTATTCTCGAATCTGTATCTTATTTCCTGCATCTGCAGGTTTCCAGGATTGACGAACCAAGAGTTTACCACTACTCAACCCGAAACAACTGCAAAAGAATCATGGATCAAGTCCAGGTGGAAATGCAGGAAATTCGCGAGAAGTTAAACCTGTTCATGCAGGCAATGGAGAGTATTGCTAAAGGCCAGGAGAATCTCCAGACTTTGGTACAGCCGCTGCTGACGCGGGCTAATGGGAACGACAACAATGACCACAACTCGGTGCACGTCGAAACTCTTCATGAGGATGGGCCCCCTACTCCTGTGGTTCCTCCTGTGGTGACCCCACCTGTCGTGGTTGTAAACAATGACGCTGGCGCTGGCAATGGTAATACAGGGAATGGAAATGAGACTGTTGTTAACAATGTTGGATTTGGAGATGCCAATCTGGGCGGCGGTAACTACAATGGCGGCAATGGTTTTGGTAACAATGGATTTGGATATAACAACCAGGGGTTTGAGTACGGCAATCAGGGCGGAAAGTTCGGCTTCAACACTCAGGGCTTCGGCTATGACGGTTTCGGTAACGCTAACCAGGGTTATGGTGGAAATGGTGCTGGATTGATTCCTGTCAACAATGGTTTCGGGCAGGGTTATGGTAATGGGGGACGAGGTCCCATGACTAATCAGCAAGGGTTTGGTCGCAACACTGGTTATAACGGGTACGGAAATAAAAATATGAACTGGGGCGAAGACTGTCAAGAGGACGCCTTTTCTGGAAGAGGCATGGGATTTGAAGGACCCGTCGACAATACTCAGAGGATTAAAATGCTTGAAAAGCAGGTGAAGGGTATGGCTAATCAGAATTCTACCGGATTAGACATGACTACTATGGGCTTGGTGCCTGGGCTGAAGGTACCGCTGAAGTTCAAAGCACCCACATTCGACAAATATAAGGGGGACACTTGCCCTAAGGTGCACATCCGCGCTTATTATAGAAGGATGTCCGCGTATTCAGACGACGAGAGGATGCTTATGCACTTCTTTCAAGACAGCCTATCAGGACCGTCACTCGAGTGGTACATGGGGTTGGAGCCCGCTCAAATCAAAACCTGGAAGCAATTGCCGGATGCCTTCGTCCTGCATTATAAGTATAATAGTGATCTAGCACCGAACCGAGTTCAATTGCAAGGTTTGTCGCAGAAGAAAGAGGAAAGCTTTAAAGAGTATGCGCAGAGATGGCGCGATATGGTAGCAAGAGTACATCCTCCGTTGGCGGAAAGAGAAATGGATAGCATGT
>CAWUDS030005441.1:0-35390 GCA_963859935.3 Lathyrus sativus | reverse complement strand
AAGTTGTGTTTGAGCTTGAGAAATGTCTTTCTCTATGTGCATTCAATACTAGAGACATCACATGTTTCATCAAAATGAGTTCATCAACCATCATTTCTGAACTCTTCATACTTTGTCATTCTATTTTCACTATTACTACAATATGATGTGGGTATTTCTAAATATGTCATAAATGATTGTACAATGACTGTTTAGAATTCGAATATGATGTGATAAAAAATAACATTGTTACTGCCTTTAGTAAAATGCAGTAATTTTTTAGATGTCTCTACAATTTTACACTTGAAATAAACTTCAATAACAGTTATTTCACATATTATGAATTTGTAATGTTGTTATCATGTCGACCATAATTTTGTCAAACTTGCATGTTTCCTGTAATGAAAATGAGATGATAATTGATATTGTTCATATCAGATATATGTTATTTTTAATTGATAGTAGTGCTTTGTTTGAAAAGGATTTGAGAAACTAATCTAATATTGGATAATTGGATGCTTATCTGCATTTTGTTTTTGTTAATTAGTGGCTCCTATATTCAGGTTTAGTATATGCAGGAATGTGTTAGTTATCATTAATTAATTGTATAGTTTCATCAGTTTTTCTTTAATTAATTAATTTAATGGGGTTATAAACGTCTGTAGTTTTAATTAAAACTGCCTCAATCATCATTGAAAATGAAACACAAAAATATCTAGTGGACGTCTTTTCTAGTGGCTTTGAAGTATACATGTTCTTCATTGTCAGATTCATTTCTTTGAGAGGATACTTCATGTAAACCTTCTCGTGTGTTATTAAGGAAATTGTCGAAGACATCTCTACATGAGTTTCTTTAGTTTATATCCTCTTCATGTGAAGAATTTATTATTGTTCTTTATGATCTTTCAAAAATTCTAATGGATGAAGCTTCTTCAAATCTTCTACATGATGAAGCTTCTTCATCATTTTTATCGGAGGACGATTCTTCGGATGATCGTTCATGTATCGTAATTGTTATTTCAAAACACACCTCTGGTGTTTATACTTCATTTATTTCTTCTTATGATGAAGATGTTGTTTTCGGATTTGAAAAAATAGAGTTTGGCACAAGAAAATTATCGGGACGAGTCGCGTACTAGGTCGCTTTCTTTAAGACGTTTCGCCGTACTGCCAAATTATGCAAAGCAGTCGAATTTACGACGACGCCTCCAGGATAAAACAGCCCGTTCAAACAACTTACGATTATCAGTTGCACACTGATAAATCGCTCTAGAAATACACCTTTCAAAGTATCTGGTTAAAATAACCAGTCAAGAAAAGAAAAAATTATAGATGAAGAGAATTAAGGAAGAGAAGAGGGAAATCAAAATTCATGAATTTGTGAAATCCGGAGTGCTTACTACTGAATTTCGACCCTTTATTTATAGGCAGCTAGTAAGGCTTAATTTTCATTCCCGTCAATGTGGGACTAAAATGAATCTTAATTTCCATTCCCTTCAATGTTGGACTAAAATGAATCTTAATTTTCATTCCTTCAATGTGGGACTAAAATGAATCTTAATTTCCATTCCCTTCAATGTTGGACTAAAATGAATCTTAATTTTCATTCCTTCAATGTGGGACTAAAATGAATCTTAATTTCCATTCCCTTCAATGTTGGACTAAAATGAATCTTAATTTTCATTCCTTCAATGTGGGACTAAAATGAATCTTTTCAAATTCACTTATATATTACTTCTTACTTGTGTTGATTTATTGCCCATTAATTGTCAATAAATCTTTCCAATTCCCACTTTAATTAATATAGTTCCAACAATCCCCTACTTGAATTTAAAAAGAGATTTTAGAAGTACGTCAAACGTTTCTAAGATTGTGCATAAGCAAAGGTGTCTACGACTTGAACCTTAGCGTAGCGAGTAGGATTCTGATTCAACAAGAGTGACACCATTGTCTTGAACTCTATCTCGGACATCAGACCCGCACACAACCTTTCCGTAAGGTGTATTCTTGTAGCCCGTGCTTTAATGGCCCTGCATGTGTATCCCGGTTTAGTGAATGCTCTAGGAATTCTGCCTCGAAATTCCATAGGAACCGGAATAGTTCCACAGTCACATAGGTGAATCTATCAAGAGTACTCCTGTAGCCTAGGTACTCCCTCATACAGAGTATAGATCTCATTAAGAGTTTCTATTATCTCATCCTCTCATTACTTCAGGATTCATGCTTTACTTGCATGATCATTTTCATATTACTCATAACTTGTTATTACCCATTGAACCTAAGTCTTGGGATCTCCAGTCATTTAGGTCGAGTTACCATCATGAGTAACCATTTGTTTTATAGGCATTAGTCCCATCTTTTTGGATGTATTATGGACTTTCTCTCTAGCTAATCCTTTCGTCAAAGGATCTGCTAAGTTCTCATCAGTGCGTACATGATCCACTCTCACAGCTCCTTTAGAGATACAGTCTCTAACAGTGCTATGTTTTCTTCTAATTTGACGTCTTTTACCATTATAATAACGGTTCTCAACTTTTGCAATAGCCGCGGTACTATCGCAGTGGATCAACACAGCTGGTATAGGTTTTTCCCATAAAGGAATCTCAGCTAGCAAGCATCTTAACCAACTTGCTTCTTCACTAGCTGTAGCTAATGCTATCATCTCAGACTCCATTGTGGACTGTGCCAGAATGGTCTGTTTCTTTGATTTCCAAGATACAGCTCCTCCGGCTATACTAAATATATAACCACTAGTAGCTTTGGAATCATCTGATAAGGTGTTCCAATCTGCATCACTATACCCTTCTAGTACAGCAGGAAATTTCTGATAGTGTAGGTCGAGGTCCATAGTCCTTTTAAGGTACCTCATTACTCGCTCAATAGCTTACCAATGTTCATTACTCGGCCTACTTGTAAATCTGCACAACAGTCCTACGACATATGCAATGTCGGGTCTAGTACAATCAGTGGCATACCTGAGACTGCCAATGATGCTCGCATATTCTGCTTGTTTGACACTCTCTCCAGTGTTCTTAAATAGTTTCACACTTGGATCATACGGAGTGCATGCAGGTTTACAATCAAAGTATTTATATTTCTTTAAGATCTTCTCCACATAGTGAGATTGATCCAAAGAAATTCCTTGTTCGGATCTCGTGATCTTGATACCCAGGATCACGCTTGCTTCTCCGAGGTCTTTCATATCAAAGTTATTGCATAACAATGATTTCATATCATTAATGGCCTGAATGTTTGATCCAAATATAAGTAGATCGTCTACATATAGACATATGATTGTACAAATGCGATTCTCAGATTTGTAATAAACGCACTTGTAACTTTCATTCACTTTGTACCCATTAATTATCATTAAGTTATCAAACTTTTCATGCCATTGTTTAGGGGCTTGTTTTAGTCCATACAGAGACTTATCTAACTTACAGACCTTGCTTTCTTGTCCTTGGATTACAAATCCTTCTGGTTGTTCCATATAGATTTCTTCTTCTAAGTCACCGTTTAAAAAAGCTGTTTTAACATCCATTTGGTGTACTATTAAGTTATAAATGGCTGCTATTGAAATGAGTACCCTAATGGATATAATTCTAGTGACTGGAGAAAAGGTGTCGAAGAAATCTATCTTTTCTCTTTGTCTAAAACCCTTGGCTACAAGGCGTGCCTTGTACTTCTCAATCGTTCCATCAGGTTTTAGTTTCTTTTTCAAAACCCATTTACAACCAATTGGTTTGCAACCCGGAGGTAAGTCTACTAAGTGCCAGGTCTTGTTAGATTCTAGAGAATCTATCTCATCATTAATGGCTTCTTGCCATAAGTCTGCATTCATAGATGACAGTGCTTCTTGAAGTTTTATTGGATCTTCTTCTACATTAATGGCCGCATAATCGGGCCCATAGTCTTTAGCAACTCTTGCTCTTTTACTTCTTCGAAGCTCTGTTTCTACATTGTCGCTGCTTTCAGTGCCTTTTATCACAGGGATGTGACTCAATTATGTGCCCCCACTATTTCTCGATTTGAAAGGAAATTTGTCTTCAAAGAATTCAACATCGTTTGATTCTATAATTACTCTGGCATTTAGGTCATAAAACCTGTATGCCTTACTGTTTGCTGCATACCCAATGAATACGCATTCACAGGCTCTACTAGCGAGTTTAACTCGTTACGGATCCGGAATTCTAACATAAGCCAGACAGCCCCAAGTTCTTAAATAAGACAAATTTGGTTGTCTTTTCTTTAATATCTCATAAGGTGAGATCTTACTTTTTGACTTGGGAACTTTATTCAGGACATAGCAAACAGTCAATAAAATTTCCCCCCACCAGTGAGGTGCAGCACCAGAATTTAACATGATTGCAACTACAAGTTCAGTAAGAGTCCTATTCTTTCTTTCTGCTTTACCATTCATTTCAGGAGAGTATGGAGCAGTCGTTTCATGTATTATACCATGTTCAACATAAAAATCATTAAACAAGCTAGAGTCATATTCGGTTCCCCTATCACTGCTAAGTCTCTTAATCTTCTTGTTAAATTGATTCTCAATTTCAGTTACATACACCTTAAACATGTCAAGCGCTTCACTTTTATTCTTCATTATATATACATAAGTATAATCAGAGCAATCGTCAATAAAAGTGATAAAATAACGTTTATTATTTCTAGTTAAACTTCCATCTAATTCACATATATCAGAGTGTATAAGATCTAGGGGGTCAGATTCTTTTATAATTGATTTATGTGAAGTTTTTGTTATTTTAGCTTGACTGCAAAATTCATATTTATTGGAATCATTAACATTTAGTTTAGGGATTAGGCCTATGTTGCTTGCATTAGAAAGGATTCGTTTATTAACGTGACAAAGTCTACCATGCCAAATATTAAAGTCACACACAGAGTAAACAAAAGGAGAAATTTTATTCAAATCAACATTCAACTTAAACATGCCATCAGTGGCGTACGCTTTCCCAACAAAAATACCATTCTTAGTGATGGTGTACAAATCTGCCCCTAAAGTTTGACTAAACCCAGCCTTATTCAAAAGAAAACCAGAAAGAAGATTCTTCCTAATTTCAGGAACATGCATGACATCCTTCAAGATCAAAGTCTTTCCTGAAGTGAACTTCAGCTCAACATCTCCAATTCCCGCAACATTAGTGGTGTGAGCATCTCCCAACAACACTTTCTTATCTTCAGTATTCATGTATGTCTTGAACATAGCACGATCATAACAGACATGACGAGTGGCGCCAGTGTCTATCCACCAACCATCACTTCCACCAACCATGTTGATTTCAGTGATCATGGCAATGAGTTGCTCATCAGTCAGGTTGACCTGAGCATTTGAGCCAGCTGCCGGTTTAGGCCTGCTCCTACATTTCTTTGCCATATGGCCCGGTTTCCCACAGTTGTAGCAAGAAAAATCCGGAGCATCATTTCTTTGAGGTGGTGGCTGTTGCTTAGCAAATGGAGCCGATGGGGCCCTAGAGGGATTCCCATTCTTAGTTCGGTTCATAGCATTGCGGTTCTGATTCTTTAAAGGTTTGCCCGTAGGCTTCAGAACCGCACCGAATTTCTTTTTGTTGTTAGACACAACTAAGACTTCTTCTTTCTGATCTTGTTTCCGAGCCTCCTCTTCAATTCGGAGGCGAGTTATCA
This sequence comes from Lathyrus sativus, assembly GCA_963859935.3. NCBI lineage: Eukaryota > Viridiplantae > Streptophyta > Magnoliopsida > Fabales > Fabaceae > Lathyrus > Lathyrus sativus. The sequence continues at coordinate 29,744 of CAWUDS030005441.1, read as the reverse complement.
GACTCTCGATTGAAAATTCTTTTGTTTTGTGACGAAGCACATTTTTGAAATCTTTCCAACCAGGGGGCAGTTTGTCAATAATTACAGCAATTTGAAATTGTTCATTAAGGGGCATACCTTCTGTAATGATCTCATGAGCAATCTTCTGAATTTCGTGGCTTTGAGCTTCCACCGACTTCTCATCCACCATCTTGTAGTTCAAGTAGCGGCTGACAGCAAATTTCTTCGCACCTGCTTCTTCAGTATCGTATTTTCTTTGCAGAGCCTCCCAAACCTGTTTAGCAGTCCTGTAGCTACTGTAGTAGTCGTACAGATCATCAGCTAGGCTGTTCAGAATGTGATTTTTGCACAGATAATCATTCTCGTGCCATAAGGCGATTTCTTTTCGGAGCTGCAGATCATCTGCTGCAGCCTTAGCTTTTGCAGCATCTGAGTCAGACATTTTGGAAGTCCGATCTGAATCTGCAAGTGAGTTACCGTTAGGTAGTTCAGATGATGCAGAAGGGACAACCGGGATATCCTCAGTCAAAACGTGGGAAACCTTTTTCAGAGTTAAGAAAAATTTCATCTTAGCTTGCCAACGTTTGAAATTGGAACCTTCAAACCTGAAAGGTTTCTCAGAGACCGAAGCGGCCGTAGTAGTACCGATAATTTCCTCAGTTGCCATGGCAGTTATGATACCGTCTTAAAATTGTTGTTTTCGGATTTGAAAAAATAGACTTTGGCACAAGGAAATTATCGGGACGAGTCGCGTACTAGGTCGCTTTCTTTAAGACGTTTTGCCGTACTGCCAAATTATGCAAAGCAGTCGAATTTACGACGACGCCTCCAGGATAAAACAGCCCGTTCAACGCCTCCAGGATAAAACAGCCCGTTCAAACAACTTACGATTATCAGTTGCACACTGATAAATCGCTCTAGAAATACACCTTTCAAAGTATCTGGTTAAAATAACCAGTCAAGAAAAGAAAAAATTATAGATGAAGAGAATTAAGGAAGAGAAGAGGGAAATCAAAATTCATGAATTTGTGAATCCGGAGTGCTTACTACTGAATTTCTACCCTTTATTTATAGGCAGCTAGTAAGGCTTAATTTTCATTCCCGTCAATGTGGGACTAAAATGAATCTTAATTTCCATTCCCTTCAATGTTGGACTAAAATGAATCTTAATTTTCATTCCTTCAATGTGGGACTAAAATGAATCTTAATTTCCATTCCCTTCAATGTTGGACTAAAATGAATCTTAATTTTCATTCCTTCAATGTGGGACTAAAATGAATCTTAATTTCCATTCCCTTCAATGTTGGACTAAAATGAATCTTAATTTTCATTCCTTCAATGTGGGACTAAAATGAATCTTAATTTTCATTCCTTCAATGTGGGACTAAAATGAATCTTTTCAAATTCACTTATATATTACTTCTTACTTGTGTTGATTTATTGCCCATTAATTGTCAATAAATCTTTCCAATTCCCACTCTAATTAATATAGTTCCAACAGAAGATGAAGTTTTTTCTAACGTTCTTAAATCCATTCCTTCATCTTTAACGTCTAGATAATTCTGTGGAGTTTTATAATGATCTCTTTCTTCAAGATTTTTCTTGAAACTCAACAAGCTCACTTCTATGTTTTGAATAAGTATTGCATAATATTTATGTCTCAAATTCTTGAATCTGTTAGCTAAAAACTTTTAACACAATCTTACAGGATTCTAATTTTCGAGCGCCATTTATAAAGATGACATTCATGTTCATTTGGTTTTTCATCTTCATGAGTTTGTATCTTCATTCTCTCTTGTTCTATCAGAGAAAAATTTTCACGGATCATCTCAAGAGTGTCTCTTACTTCCTTTTCTAAAATAAACTTAAAAACATATCTATTTAGATTACTTTCTAGAAAGGTACTTTGTGTTGGTTAGATTACTTAGGATCAAGTAGTTGGCTTTAAAACTAATATTGATTTTTTTACTTTCTTCGGTCCATAGAAAATCTTGTGTATTTACTAATTTATTATCAACACAATAAGTAGGAATAAATAAATCATTGATGATAAAATCCTACATTTTAAAACCATTTGTTTCAACAAAAAATTTTATTCTTACTTTCCATGATTCAAACCTTTCACCATCAAACGGTGAATGTGTAGTCATGAAAAGACCTTCGTTAAAAACATAATTGTTTGTAGTCATCATTCTGTCTCCTGAGACGATTAGTCTTATAACATGAATTAGGCCCTAATACCACTTATTGAAAAATTATAAACAAAAGAGGGGGGAAGGGGTAAAAATTTTATGTGTTTGAAAAATGACGTCCAATTAAATATTCTCTGTTAAAAAAAAATTGTGTAAAAGAATTTTGGAAAGCAAACAAAGAGTAGATAGCAAAATAAATAATGAAAACAAAACTAAAGAAAAGAAAAGAAAAAAAACACATCGTAAATAAATAAATAGAAGAAATATAAAGAGATAGGGGTTGAGAAAATTGTAGAAGATATTTATAGAGATTCGGCATAACCATTTAACCTAATCCATTCCCTAAAAATTTCTTCTTGAGAGTTTCCACAATAGATGTGAGCTTTTCATAGAGTATGCCCACGAGATTCTTACAAACAAACTAGAAATTTAAATTATCTTTCCTCAAAATTAAACACGGTATTTTGTACCAAGCTAAGATCTATAACTAAGTGAGAGCTTTTATGTCAGGCTAAGCTCACTAACCAAATAAAGATTTTAACCTAAAATCTCACAAACCAAATGCGAGCTTTTATTGGCTTAGTTCACAAACAAAACAACAAATTATCACAGAAAATATTACCCAAGTGATAACTTTCTCTTGCATAAATTAAAATAAGTACCCAACACCAGAACAAGAAAAAACATCATTAATATTTTCCACCCTTAAAGCACTAAGGAAATTTAGTGAATAATAAAGAAATGAAAAAGGAGAGAGTGAGGAGTGAGAAAGTATATATGATTATGTTTTCTAGAGTGTTTTGAAAGTGAGGAAAAGCCAGCTATTTATAGGTGAAATTTAACTCAAAAAGAAAAATGATTCATGAGTCTTTAAATGTCATAATCTATTATTCCATAGAGTTAATAGGTTATGATATTAAAAAATACGCAACCCTAATTCTCCAAAAGTAAAACCTACAACAACTAGTGTATTAATCGTTTAAGGGGTGTTCTTAATCAATTAAGAAGATTTATCTCTTTTCTAATTAATTGGCTATGGGCATTGATAGATTAGCAGTGTATAAAGCTTTGTAAATGTTTAGAAATATCCTTGATCAATCCCACGAGCACCTCGATGGTTCCTCTAAGGGTTTTAAAGTGTTTTAGGAAATTTAGAGAGGTTCAAAATGCCTTTATACGAGAGCGTTCATTTTCTTAATAATTAAAGAATTACTATAATATAATTTTATTACTATGATTACTCAAGTATGGACCGGGTGCGCATTCACACTTTTGTGGATCTATATGCTTGTAGGTTTTGAATTTCCGCATCTGAAGTTTTGATGACGATAACGCATGACAATAACTTTCAACCTAAATGATGATAACCAAAAAAAGTATCTTATATCTCATCAACAAAAAGGACTCAAGATCAAGTTCTTGTCCAAATCAGAAACTATGTAGCAAAAATCTTGAAGTCATAGAGAAAGGTGTGAAAGCTCGTCAAGTCATGCCTATCTGTCTGTTTGAGTGACTAGATTGTTATAAAAGTAAACCAGTAGCTTAAAAAAACAGACACACACACACACACACACACACACACACACACACACACACACACACACACACACACACACCTAAAAATGTTTTCTCAAATATGTTTAAACTTAAAAATCATTTTCTAAGCCAAGATGGGTGATAAAAAAGTTGTCAAAGCCTTTTAAAACCATTTTTAACTAACTAATCGATTGGTCAATTATAGGTATTGATCGGGAGAACTTTTTTGAGACATCTAATCGATTTGAGCATCAAGATACTTTATTAAAAAATTGGTAATCCATTAATCAAATGACATAGACAACACACTAATGACATGCAATAACTATATATTCAAAACTTCCTATTTGGGCATGGTAATCGGTTGAAAGTGAGATGTCTAATCAATTAAAGCTCTATGTTAAAGTAGAAAGAAACACAAGAAAAAGGGAGTTTAAATTAGGTTTCTAGATTTGAAACTTTTTGTCACCCAATGTATCAAATAACAACGATAAAGCTAAAGATAAGAAGATAAGTAATTTTGTTCTAGTTCACTGTTAACTAGGCTACATCCAATCCACTCACCTTAGAGATTTTGCATTAGAAAAGGACTTAATCCAATAATCAAACTACTTACAAAGGCAATGACACCCTGCCAGTGATTTATTAAGAATTCTGACCCAACTGGTCCCCTAAGAAATCTGAAGGCCACTGACTCCTTAAGATCCAAACCAACCTAGTCGCTTAAGAAGATTTAATCCTCAATGACTACCTGTCACTGGCTTCTCAAAAGCCTAACCAACCTGGTCACTTGAGGAATATAATCAGAGTTATAACAATAAGTTGCATTTACATGGTTTGCTTCTTGATAAGCAAATAACAGACAATGTAGTTCAAATTAATAAACTCAAAATGATATACATTGAAAGCTTAAAGTTTTTCTTACTTCTCTTTTCTTTTCTGCACAAATGATTTTTCCTTGTTCTTGTACTTTGTTTTTTCCCGTTATGTTGTGGTGTTGTAGCTTCAGCGTTTACAAAGACTCTCTCTTACACACGCATACACGCACACACACACACACACACACACACACACATGTACATATGCACACATACACATACACGCGCGTTCCCGCACACACAAACACACGCACATGCGTACGCGAACAATACACACATATATGCACACCCACACGCACATGCACACGTATGCGCACATACACACACACACACATATACACACGTGCACACACACACACACACACATACACGCACACACTGGCTTTCTCTCTCTCTCTCTCTCTCTCTCTCTCTCTCTCTCTATTTCTGTATATATATATATATATATATATATATATATATATATATATATATATATATATATATATATATATATATATATATATATATATATATATATATATATATATATATATATATATATATATATATATATATATATATATATATATATATATATATATATATATATATATATATATATATATATATATATATATATATATATATATATATATATATATATATATATATATATATATATATATATATATATATTCATATTCTCCTTCCTTAAAATATATAGAAGAGAAATAAACATGTTGGAAGGTAAAATAGAAATTCTTCTCAAAGTATCTGTTGTATGAAATCAAGGTGTCAAGAAACACAAAAAATAGGAGTTTGAATTGGGTTTCTAAAATTACAGCTTTTTAGTACTCAAACACCCAAAATAGAACTAAGAGTAAAAATAAATGATCACAATTATTTTTATATTGGTTCACTGTTAACAAAGCTAATCCAGTCCACCTGTCAAGGTGATTTTTCCTTCTCAATAAGGACTTAATCCACTATAATCACCAGATTACAAAAACACAAAAACTACTCGTCTTTGTCTTCTCGAGTATCCTGACAAAACACTAGTCACCCAAGGAAACAATCTCAAACAAAGAGATACAAGAGTTTATGTTTACAAGGTGCTTCAAAAAGCAGATTACACAAAGTTTAAGTACAAACAAATATGCACAAAATAACAAACAAAAGTTCTATGTGTGTTTTCTATCTATATTCACAAAAATAGTATGTTCAGCAAAAGTGTTATAGCGTGAATAAAGTAGAAAAATTATCAACTTCGTTCATTCTTCCAAGTCTCCTTTATATAGGCATGAAAAGATATGTTGGAAGGTAGACTGGACATCTTCATAAATGAGTTGTCTCCTTGCGTAACGGTCTTCCACGGTGGGAGACAAAATGGTACAAATAATACAGTCCTTACTCCACAAAATCAGCATAGTGGAAAGAATATTTGATCTTGTACTATGTACTATTTTTCCCACCTAAAACCTTTTGATCTTATCTTATAATATTCAGAGCCTTCTGAGTAAATGTTGTTGAAGCATGTTTAGAAGGATCAAGAGACTTGTTGAGAGAAGCTTCAGAGCCTTTTCTTTAGAGTCTTGATATTGTTCCTCAAAACTGGGTCTTCAGAACTAGTTATTCATAACCTTAAGAGCTTGATAGCCTTTAGAGGGTCTTCTATCAGAGTCACAATCAGAAGCTTTAGCACAAACGTTCATCAAAATTGTTGTCTAAGAAAATTTCAGAACCCAGTTCTTACAATGCCCCATTTTCGATGACGACAAAACCATGTATTTTGATGAATAATGTTTACATGGTTAGATCATATAAAAATATCCGAGTGAAGTTTGTAAGCTCCCCCTGAATTTTTTACTATTAAAATTATTTTTCGTCTTAGAATTTCAAAATTAGGTTTGCAAGCTCCCCCTTAATTTAAGACTTTAAAATGATCTTAACATATAAAAATCTCAATCAACAAGAAGGAAATAACTTCCCAGAATGCCTGATTACAGAAGTAGAGGCCTAGTTGTTGAATTATTTCAAAGTTGACTTTGCCTTGAGTATTAGAAGTGCTGGTTATTAGCCTCGTACCAGAGCATGTGTTAGAACAAGATTTGCTCTTGACATATTCCACTTGGGTTTTGATGATAACAATAGTATTAAAAGAATAATTATATTATCTAATGTGTATTCATGTATGCAGGTCATAATTCTTAAAGAAACTTAGGATCTATTATGAAGGAACAATTGTTATAGAGAAGAACATATTGCTAAGTGATATTCTGGAATGGATTCTGATGCTGATAATCTCACCATCAGAAGAAGCATCTCATTAGTTATACTCTCAGAATTGAAAAAAGCTTTTGATAAAGCATCCAGAATCTATAACAAAGCTCATATTATCTATACTAAAGAAAGAGTACCACTATGCCCAATCAGTTCCGCAGCTAGAGTCTACAATCACAAGGTTCAAGAAGTGTTAACATACTTTATGGATAACCTTTCTCAATGTCTCTATAAGTACATAATTATTCTGAAGACTCAATGGTTAATTAAGTTACACAATAGATCAAGATCGTGAGTGTATCTTTTCTGAAACATCTTTTGTACTTTAAAAGAGATCAAAGTACATCCTAATTATTTATCTTCTCAACGACTAGTTCCCAAATATCAGCTATTTAAGTAGTAGGAAGTTATAATTAAAAGACGGGAACAAGAAACAAGAAGCAACTGGAATGCAAAAGAGGATAGAGGTGTTCTACACCTCTATCCGATTGAAGAAATGACAAGATCAATAGTGAACCACACTATTGCATATGCAGAATCCTTTGTTATTGTTGTTAATTGTAGTAAGGCTTAAGGTTCCCTAACTACTGAATACCTTGGAAATATTCAGGAGCTTAAGATCTTTTTTAGGGTCATTACTTTGTGTCTCTGATTTAGAATATGGTACACCTTGTTCTCCTTTCTTTTGAATATGTTGTTCATAAGCAAAGGCAAACTCTTAGATAAGAAGTCTAAGCAAGGAAGTCTTAGACATGTGCTCCAAGCAAAGGAAAATTATTAAACATGAGATCTGAGCAAAGAACTCTTAGACATGTGCTCTAAGCAAAGAAAAATTCTTAGATAGAAGGTCTGAGCAAAGATGTCTTAGACTTGTGTTCTAAGCAAAGGCAAAGTCTTAGACAGGAGGTTTGAGCAAAGAAGTTTTAAGCATGTGCTCTAAACAAAGACAAAGTCTTAGACAGGAGGTCTGAGCAAAAAAGTCTTAGACTTGTGCTCAAAGCAATGGCAGAAGTCTTAGACATGTGCTCTAAGCAATGACAGAAGTCTTAGACACATGCTCTAAGCAAAGGAAGTCTCAATCAGGAGCTGATTGAGCACGTGAAGTCTTAGACATGAGCTCTAAGCAAGAGAAAGTATTAATTAGGAGCTGATTAAGCAAGTTAAAGTCTTAGACATGTGCTTTAAGAAATGTTGTCTTGACCAAAATCTGATTAAGTAAAAGAGTTTCAGACTGTAATTCTATGTTGTGAAAGTCTAAATGTTTAAATACATAAGCAAGTGTATTCAAGCATTAATAATAGTAAAAATATCTTGCGAAGCAAGGGGACTAGAGCGCTCTCAGTAGGGAGAGGAACCAATATAAATCTGATGTGTTTTAAATCTATTGCATTTATGATCTGGTTCTAAATAACTATTCATAATATTATATATCTTCTAAAATAAGGATTTGCATTCTTGTCTCACACAATTCAACATCCCTTTTGTGTGTTTTCCCACCGTCAGCATGATCTATCAGAAGTTATATATGCCTGATTATATGCATGGTTATTATAAGATATTTGCAAATCATCTTGGTTAAACTCTTCTCAAGAATTATTAACACACAACTTGGTTCTCAACACATAGATCAGTCAATGTCTTTTGAAGAAGTCTTAACAAACAGCTTGGTTTAACTGATAAAATTTCTATGATTCATCTGATAAACTTCTTACTGTTATACCCTAAATTTTGACCCTTAGATCTTCATCATCATTCTAGGAGCATCACCATTTGTTTATCTAACCATAACCTATTTCAAGTTTATCTTTGTCAAGGTACATGTGAATTAGGGTTCCATACAGTCAGGAATCGAGATTTCGATGGTTTGATCGGTCAAGGTCTTGGATTGATTATCCATGAAGTAACTCCTCACATCATCAAGAATGCTATATTGGATCAAGTATGAATCCAATTTGAGGTTTTCACCCAAAGAAGAAGAACAGTGCAGTCCAGGACTCCCTGTCATACCCCAAATTTTACCCTCAGATTAGTCTATTCATATAGCATGACATCCATTGTTGCATCCGCTAACTATTAGCAGGTTATGTAGTATGTTTATCAGGTGCGCGTTAACTATGAAAAGGGCAAAGTGGTCATTTATACATCATTTGTTGACTGTTTTTGTGGAGGTTTCGTTTCCGGGTTCTTTAAGAGTAAACTGAAATTCATGTTAATGCTAGTAATTAATTCAATGGGCCGAGACTCTGTCGTCATTGGATTTCTGAGAGGTTTATCCTGTCACGTGGGTTGATTATGTTAAGATATCAATTTGGTTTGGTTCAAGGCGATGCGAGAATCTGATATGTGGAACATGTTTTTGGCAAGAATTCATTCTTCTATCTTCCCGTTCATTTTAAAGGGAAAGCAGTGAAAACTTCGACTGATTAATGGAACTTATTCATGTTGAAGGTATATGGAGAGATTAATCTTATTATGCAAGATTGGATCGAATTAATTTTAACCTGTATTCGGAGATATTTGACCGGTGAGGTTTAATCGGATGTTGAGGTGTTTGCAGCAAATTAAATCATGGAAAAGAAATTGAAAAGTGATTTTAATAGAATATGTGAATTTTATTCATAATATTTTATTATTATTATTACAATTTGTAAAGAGAAAGTGAATTTGGATAGAACATTGGAAGTTTATTCATAATATTTTTATCATGATTTACAAAGAGGAAATAATTTGGATAAAGAATATTATTGAATTTATTCATAATACTTTTTTATTACAAGTTACAAAAGAGAAATAAAAATTGCAAGTCATGTGGGCTTCGTGTTGATGCTTCGCGTTCGTCACTCGCTATCCGATTACCTGCACAATGAAAACAAAGAAAAGCAGAAGAAAATGTCAGAAGAAATAATTTGACACTCTCAGAACATCATCATCATCGAGTGTCGGGAGTGGCACAACCGAAGCTGCGTCCTACCCCCGTTACCGATCCGCGCCGTTGGCGTCAGATCAGGTAACATCTGTTCTTATCTAAGGGGCAACCGAGAGATAGAGATAAAAGAAGTGGGACTGATTCGTTTTTTCCGTATTTGGATTCATTCATCAAGTTGACTGATACAAGGGTAAAACAGCACAATCAATTTGGTCATAAACCTGGATGCCGACGGGTATGAGCCACTTTGTGTTCAAAGTTTGTCAACACCTGAAATTCACCACAACAGCATCAGTACCAAGTTCAGAACAGAACTCAAAACCAAAGCAATTCATAAACTGCACCAAATTTGAACAAACATCATAAATGCAAAACTGGCCCAAATTCAGAAAGGAAAAGAGGGACTAATGAGTTGTAAGTATCAAACTCAATTCATGCGCAAGAACAAGAAAAAACCAAGTCAAACAAATCTGCCACAAAAGGCTCAGAATACAAACCAAACTGCATCAGATAAAGCGCAGAAACAGCACAAATTATACTAGAAAGAGCGAGATAAGCTCACGTAATTACACCAGCCGCAAGACAAAGCAATATCAGTCACAATCAAGCACAGAAGTCATGACTCTGAACCAAATTCAAACGAGCAAAGAACACAGCAGAGATTATCAAAAGCAACTGTCAAAGGCAACCGCGGTATCATCGATTCCCTCATCAGGCTCAGAACATCGTCATCATCGCCGTATACCCCTTCTCGGCAACTTTGACTCAACCAAAGCATCAGCATCCATACCAAATCTGAAAGAAGAAAAAGAATGTTAGTGAACTCGCATCAAGCAGAAATCAGACAAATCACAAGGGTCTGCATCCGGTAAAAATCAAATCCAATCAAGTGAACCCAAAAAGGAAAGTCAGCGGGCAAATCGCAAAAGCCGCGTTTGAGAATCCATCAGGGATCAAATCTACATCTGCAAATATCAAAAGAGAATCCAATCTAATCAGCAGTAATACAAATCGCATCCAAAAGAGGAATAATCCCAAGTATCAGAAAAAAAACGTAAATCAAATCCAATCATCATCATGTCAGATTGAAACTTCGAATTTGGATCTCAATAATAACGTAAGACCAAAGCCCATGGAACCACAAGAGTATATAAAAGGAGAAATACCACCTGTGTGAGGGGACGGACAAATCGCGAAAGCCCTAGACAAGAAGCGGCGAAGCGAACGAATCTTGAAACCCTAACGGCCGCGAGAGAAAAAAGAGGAGAAGAGTTTCGTCAAAGGTAACTATCAGAGCGCAATCGAGAGGTTGAGGAAGGTCCACCAACTCCGCCTCCATCCACGACGGGCAAACCTTCCCCAGAGGCTCAGTTCACCATCATCGCCTCTTCAATACCGATCGCGAACGAAAAACGTAAGCAAGGAACATATAATGTGTTTGATTTGATTTCAGGTGTTTCACCACGAGCGAAAGATGGATTCAATGCCAAAGACGAAGAGAGGTTTGGATTGAAGGGAAGTGAGGAAGACGAAGGCATAACGGCGCGCGAAGGGAAATAGGGTTTCTGAAACCCTAAATTTTCCTTTTCTGCATCTTACACTAACCGGGTTGGGTCCGAAAGTGATTACCGGCCCAACCCCCCCTTTTATTTTTCTTTTTTTTTTTCATTTTTTAATTAGTTAGTTTGAATTTTAATAAATTTTTTAATCAAATGTTAAAATTGTTTTTTTAAAAATAAATAAAAATCAAAGAAAAACCTTTTTTTCATATAATAAATAAAAAACCTTTTTTTAAATAAATAACCTAAAAATCTTTTTTTAAAATATATAAGTTAAAACCTTTTTTTAAGATTAAATTTAAAATATTTTTTAATTAACATTACTCTTTCTTTTTTATAAATTCATTTAACATCTCTTTCAAAACAACAAAAATCTTCAACATTGCACTCTTGTCTCACGACTCGGCCACTTACCGTCTGACTTTGCCCATTAACGCGTATGTTCATTTTTGCAGCCTATTACATCGCATTTTTTATTTAAGTTTCATCGTTATTGTAATTGCTCCTCTCATGTAACCTCGCGAATCCTAACAATCGCGCTTTAGTTTCTGTCTTTGATTTTCTGCTTGTATGGCTTACTGTCTGCATTTTTATTTCTGTTTGCATGATTCAATTTCTCACACATTCATCAATTATTCTGTCACACTATACACATCTGAAGGTTAGGTCTAGCTTTTGGTCGCCGCGCCAATAGTCCTCAAACTTCATGCCCTTACAAACCCTAAATTTCACAAATGCCTCACCGCAGGCAAGATTACAATTTTACCCCTAGCATTAGGTCAAAGAGCCGCTGCGCTCATTTTAGGGTTTCCCGCCGTGAAATCCCTAACCTAACCTAACCCTAATTACAACTTAACAATTCAACGTAGAGATCTGGAGTTTCTACACTCCACGTAAGTGTGTCCTTAAGATACGTTTATTCCCCTTGAGACCTTGACCACAGTCAAGAAGTCTCTAACCTCCCTTTTGAGGGGAACTACGATTACTCTGATTCCATTCCCGTAAGGATACGTAGGCACAAGATGCGATGTCTTGCCGAGTAAACTTAGAATTAACCCCTTAGGTTTATTTTCTCACTCTTAATTCTTTGTACATATACCTTAAGCAAATAAATAAAGCAAATAGTAAACATCTGAACAAAAGGTTCCTGTAGAGTACTACAGAAGTTTAGGGTGCTAATACCTTCCCTAAATTTAACCAACCCCCGAACCCTAGATCTTTCCCCGCATTGTGTTTACGATGCAAAATAGGTTTTCCCTTTTTGACCTTTTCCTTCCGATAAATCAAAGAGCGGTTGTGAATTGAATTGCGATTCAAACTAATTAATGGTTTGATATCCTATTTCCACCGCAACAGAAAATGGCGACTTCACTGGGGACACGCCTTAAACTTTTGAGGGTTATCCCTAACTTGTTCATATTTATTACTATCTGTGTTATTGTTCATTTGCATTTGTGCTCTGATTTGGGGACTGTTCCTTGTGTTGTGAGATAAGTCCTACGCCCGGACTAGTGACATTATTATAGGATGGGGATATATTCGATGAAGCTTATAGGGAGTCGAATCCCGACCAAGCTGATTCGAGAATCACCGCTCAGTTGAGACCTTTTCGAAAATGGTTCGGTTGAACGAGTATAATCGTGAAAACTTTTTCCATGGTCGATTGGAGTCTGTGATATTGAGGACCGTAGTACCTTAACACCACCTTGGCCTTATTTAGGACGTAGTGCGGGAGCTATGTGGGAGTAATCCTACAACGGTTGCTACGCGATACTACACTCAAAAGAGGTTCTCTTAAGAATATTATTAACCCCCGAGTCAATCGGAAGGTTGATAATATCCGAAAGATGGGCTGATGACTTTGGGCACTTTTTAGATCCTTGTTCTGCAGGTACAACTAACCTATAGTACACTCCTCTTTGGGATGGGTAGACCTTAACTCCGCTCACGTACCTTTTAACCTAGGACTTTGTGTGTTTTCGTGCATTGCATCCATAAAGCATCCCATTGCATTGTATTCCAGGGAATTCAAACATCATTTATGGATATCGCGGGATACCGTAAATAAAAAAAAACAAAAAAAAAAACAAGAAAAAGATTTCCTTGGTACCCCACAACATTCGTAAATGTTTGAATTCCATGAAATCTTCATTTGCATTTGCATCATAGCATCATATGTTTTCTTGCATTGCATGTGTCTTCCGTTTTCTCATGTTCGGTTCTCTCGCCTTCCAGTTTTGTCACCCTGAGTTCTCTGCATCAATACGACCCTTCAAAAGGATGGAAGATCAGAACCAAGAGATCAACCGTGTCAGCCATGAACTCGAATATCTTCGAGGAAGTGTAGGGCAGATTTTGGAGATGTTACGAGCTCTTAGTGTGAAGGTGGATGCTCAGTCTACTGTTGTTTCCGAGACTAATACCGTTATGGAACCTCAACCAGCTGTTACTGTCGAGAATGTACCTCCTCACGGTCTTCAATCCGGTTTGGTGCCTCCTAGTGCTCAACCAGTTCGACGAGCTATCCCTCCAAAGTGCCAAACTCCTACCTCCGACCATGGTAAAGGACCTGCACGTTCAAGGAATCGCAAAAAGGCTACTCCTCAACCTTGGCAATATCAGCAGGGTTATGTTCAAGGGTATCCGCTTCCATGTGTCCAACAACCCTATGTAACTACTGTTACACCTCCTTTCGATCAGCAGCCTGTGCAGTCAGCTCTGGTATATCAAGCACCGGTTTATCAACAACCTTCCGGTTATCCGCCCATGCAGGTTCCTGTCAACATTCAGCGAGTGCCCAACGCTCCTGTTCATCAACAATCACAGGGTCAGGTTCCTTATCTCCGTAAGAGTCAGTATAAGCCTTGTCCTCCAATTCCGATGGCTTTCACTGAGTTATACCCCCATTTGGTACAACAGGGTCTGATTACCACCCGTGCTTTGGGTCCTCCGCCTAATCCGTTACCTGCAGGTTACAACGCTACCGCTCATTGTTTATTTCATGAGGGTGCGCCCGGCCATGATCTAGAGAATTGCTACACTCTTAAGAAAGTTTTCAGAAATTTGCTAGAAACGAAGAAGTTGTCTTTTAGTGATGCTCAGCTGAAGATCGAGACTCCTCTCGGGGTCCCTCACTTGTCGAGTTCGAATTCTGCAAAGCATGCTACTCCTGTGGCAAATCAGCCAAATCCAGTAATTATTCAAAGGCCTAGCTCGCTTCATTTCAGTAACCCTCAAGATGATATGACCGGGATCAACCAAGAATCTGGGAAAGTTATTTTGAAGCAACGACTGAAAACTGTTGAAGATGTGACCAGCGTAACTGGGGCAAGTCATGACGACTCGCAGTGACCATAAACCAGACGTCCTTTCCGTTGAGGCTCCGCCAAAGGAAACTGTTGCTTTTGAATTTCATAAACCATTTAGAAGGATTTTTCCGACAGTTCATTTGTTTATTTATATGTATTTCTCTTTGATTAAGCATATTTAGCATGTACGAACTTGTTTATCTTTGATTAATGCAACGCATATGTTTGTCTTGAATAAGTCCATTCGTTTCACTCATTCAAAATATATTTTTTCATAAATTATAATGCCAACTTTACCCGATCTCTTGTTCTGATGGAGAATTGGGAGGAGGATGACGAACCCAAAACGGCAGATTTCTTGTCGTATGCTTTCGATTGAAACCCGCTGATGATGTAAGGCATTGTTTCAAATCCCAAACACTGGAGATATAAGGATGTTAATCCCTCGTTAACCTCTTTGAGCCTTGAAGTAGGAGTTTTTATTTATTTTAAGAACCCTCATCTTAACCTGGGGCAGGGTAGGTTTCAGTTAAACCGATCGAGCACTTAGACTCTAAAAAAGGGAAGAGCAAACCTTCGAGAATTTATCCTTAGCATCTTAAGAAGTCCAATACAATGATTATCCCTCGGTTACCTAAGGAGTGGGGCAGTCACGAGCCTTTCGAAAGATTTACATGACTTGTGCATAAAAGAATATTCAAAAAAATAAGAGCCCGCTAAGTCAAAACCTATGAAGGAGACTTAGACAAAACTGGGGCATCCCGCTGGACTCCAAAGTCAGATCAAAAGACGTTGTCCAGGCAAAAGTTAGGGAATAAGAACAAACCAGTAGTTTTTCTAGGATCCCTATAAAGAACAAAGTCGTGTGACCAATTGCCATTAAAAATAGGTGAGTGACTGCCATGTCCAAAGCCTTGATAAGTTCTCGACCATAGCAAATCTGCTTGAAATATGAGCGTTCGTATCCGATTAACTGAATTAGGATTGGAGAGCATCACGAAAAAGGGGTGGGTACAAATATAACTTTGAGCCTATATCCTTTGTTTCTTAAACCGTGAACCGAGCCACGATACAACCTTTAAAAGACCTCATTGAAGTAGGACTTCAGTTGAAAGCATACTCGACAAGATCACGTTTCCTGACTCCTACGAGCTATGCTCAGAAAAAAATTCATGTTGGCATTATAATTAAAACTTATATCCCGACTAGTGATTTCGGTCACAAGTTATTGCGATATCTTTTTCAAAACAAAAATTCAAGACAAATATATGTGTGCATTGACAAGCTCAGGATAGGCATTTCAGGCATGACGACTTTGTTTGATATCTTAGAGAGCTACATATGGACATAACCCGTGGAACTTGAAGATCCTGCTGAACAGGGGCAGGCAGTTTCCCAGTTCGCTTACCAACGCGAGTCTGACGTTCTTAAGAGCTATTTCTCAAAGATTTCGTCGTAACACGATTAATTTTGTGCCAGCTACGTCGAGACCTGATGCATCTCTCAAAGAGTTTGAAAACAGTGGGGTAACCAGACTCCATGTTCTCTATAAAATCCTCTTGAGATGACCCTACCTCACAACACAAATATCTTGGGGCACCGTGTTTTTTTATAAAAAAAAAGAAACAAATGGCGACTACTATAAGATCCTTCAAGATCAAAACCAGGTGGTTTCACAACTTTTCTTCATGCACCCGATGGATTTTACTCACGGCGGCCTTCATTCTCCAGTAAATCTCAGTGTTGCAACAGGCTCCTAAACTATTGCCTCATCACAGTCCCCAGAGAGACTATAAGCTGACAACTTTTTCTTGGGTAACTCGAAAGTGTCCCTCAGGTTTTCTTCTCCCCATGTGAAGGCGTGATACTGTGCACCCAAGCAGATTACTTTCTCCCCCAGAGAATTCAGAACATTTAAAACCAGATTTGGTTCTACCATTGATCCTTCTCACCCATGATTGACGTATTGGTTGCAGAGAACGCAGGGTATCCCCGTCGAGATGTTTATTTCATCTCTCGTCCCGTCTCTAGTCTATTTCGTCAGTATACGCAAGGGCATAAGCATCACATGCCTATACTCATTTCGCATACTCATTACATACTCATTTCGCATACTCATTACATACTCATTTCGCATACTCATTACATACTCATTTCATAACATCCTGCATATTTAACTACATACATAGACCTTAACATACATTCACATTAACATATGCAGTAACATATGCGTTAGCATTCACAGGTTAATGGTGTCTCTCCATCATTGGTTGTTACCGCCGAGTAACTGGGTTGGTCCATTCTCTCCAAATAGATTGTCAGCCATAAGCATAAAATACTTACTTGTTTCCAGTTTCCCCACAGAGCTCGATCCTCGTGGATGACGGTTACTTCAGCTATCTTTCCTCGCCAAGATAAGATATTTACCCTTCGAGATCATTCCCTCGATGGAGTCTTGATTACCAGTCTTCTTTCTAGCTCAATCCTAGATTGAACCTCGGTCTTGTCGGTCGCTGAGCCCAACCGGACGTGCATTTATTTTGCACCATCTAAAGATTTTCACCATACCATGTCAGATTCGCGACTGTTCTCGCCCGAGAAGCTTATCATTGTACCCGGATGTGCATTTATTTTGCACTATCTTTCGAGAAAATCAACCACCATCCTTTACAGATACACGCCAGTTCACGCCTGGAAAATCTATCAGTACATCTTACAGCATCGGTATGCGACTGTTCTCGCCTGAGAAGCCTATCGGTACAACACTTTACAATCCTACAACATCGGTATGCAACTGTTCTCGCCTGAGAAGCCTATCGATATAACAACCTTACACAATCAGATACGCACCCGTTCTCACCTGAGAAGCTTATCATCGATCAGCGCCTGTTCTCGCCTGAGAAGCTTATCATCGATCAGCACCAGTTCTCACCAGAGAAGCTCATCATCATCTGTTATCACCTCTACAAGCAGTTCTTACATGAGAAGCTTATTATTGCTACTCTTGCAAAATAAGCGACATTTCTCGCCTGAGAGGCCGATCCTATCTTCGTTATGACTCGTAGCAAATGGTCATCTCCATTGAGAAGTTGGGCTTCCATTTTCCTTGTCGTCTTGAAGTATGGGGAGGTTTGAACCGAATCATATTCAGGAGAGCACGATCTTGAAGTATGGGGAGGTTTGAGCGGAATCATATTCAGGAGAGCACGATCTTGAAGTATGAAGAAGTTCATTTACCCTTTAGTAAAAGAAGGAGCGGAATCATATTCAGGAGAGCACGATCTTGAAGTATGAAGAAGTTCATTTACCCTTTAGTAAAAGAAGGAGCGAAATCATATTCAAGAGAGCACGATCTTGAAGTATGAAGAAGTTCATTTACCCTTTAGTAAAAGAAGGAGCGGAATCATATTCAGGAGAGCACGATCTTGAAGTATGAAGAAGTTCATTTACCATTTAGTAAAAGAAGGAGCGGAATCATATTCAGGAGAGCACGATCTTGAAGTATGAAGAAGTTCATTTACCCTTTAGTAAAAGAAGGAGCCGAATCATATTCAGGAGAGCACGATCTTGAGGTATGAAGAAGTTCATTTATCCTTTAGTAAAAGAAGAATCAGAATCGTATTCCAGGCGCCGACCTTAAATATGAGAAGATTTATATATCAGATAAGCAGCAGCCTCTTTATTTGAGTGCTTATCCATTTTGGCATGTAAGTCCCTTCCAACGATAAGTGACAGTTCTCCCTCGAGAAGCTTATCGGGGCATTTCCTATCAAAGTCCATTTATTTTGGCATACAGCCGGTCTTTACCCTGTATATTTGATACGGATTTCCGAAAATCCATTCGATCCCACCACGAGGGATAGGTTATAGAAGCTTGGATGTTATTCTTTGCTCAATGCTCCAGCATTCTGTGATCGATCTTGCAATCGTGTAGGTCCAGTTTTATTATTAGACATTCCCAAGTGGAGGTCATCTCATAGGTGCCATCTCCATTTAAGGATCTCGTTCTTAAAGTCCATTTATTTTGGCATACAGTCGGTTTTTACCCTGTATATTTGCTACGGATTCCCGAAAAAGTCTGTTTGATCCTGTCATAAGGGATAGGTTACAGAAGCTTGGATGTTATTCTTTGCTCAATGCTCCATGTATTCTGTGATCGATCTTGCAGTCGTACTTGATCCAGTTTTACTTTTAGATTCCCAGTGGAGGCCGTCTCATAGGGGCCATCTCCATTTGAGAATCTCGTTCCCGTTCTAAAAATGACAATTGGTCATATTCGCACCAGTTGACCATCATTTTAGAACTCCCCAGTGTTGTACTGTGTCCCAGCGCGTCGTTTTCCCAGCGTGTACTTCTCGTAGCGTCTGTCCCTGTGTCGTCATATTCGTCAACATTTTCGCATCCATCATTCCGGCATACACTTCATATCATATTCATGACATCGTCCGCATCATATTAGATCCATAGCATTGCATATCGCCGCATCTAAGGGCAAAATTTTCGGTTATCT
The DNA here is from genome assembly GCA_963859935.3 of Lathyrus sativus. Taxonomy (NCBI): domain Eukaryota; kingdom Viridiplantae; phylum Streptophyta; class Magnoliopsida; order Fabales; family Fabaceae; genus Lathyrus; species Lathyrus sativus. The sequence goes on along the minus strand of CAWUDS030005441.1, from coordinate 10,573 downwards.
ATATTTAAATCCCCCCACCATGATTTCTCGAGCCTCGGTCGCTCAAATCATCTGGTGAAGTTATTTAAATAGGGGCAATTGTCATACCCCAAATTTTACCCTCAGATTAGTCTATTCATATAGCATGACATCCATTGTTGCATCCGCTAACTATTAGCAGGTTATGTAGTATGTTTATCAGGTGCGCGTTAACTATGAAAAGGGCAAAGTGGTCATTTATACATCATTTGTTGACTGTTTTTGTGGAGGTTTCGTTTCCGGGTTCTTTAAGAGTAAACTGAAATTCATGTTAATGCTAGTAATTAATTCAATGGGCCGAGACTCTGTCGTCATTGGATTTCTGAGAGGTTTATCCTGTCACGTGGGTTGATTATGTTAAGATATCAATTTGGTTTGGTTCAAGGCGATGCGAGAATCTGATCTGTGGAACATGGTTTTGGCAAGAATTCATTCTTCTATCTTCCCGTTTATTTTAAAGGGAAAGCAGTGAAAACTTCGACTGATTAATGGAACTTATTCATGTTGAAGGTATATGGAGAGATTAATCTTATTATGCAAGATTGGATCGAATTAATTTTAACCTGTATTCGGAGATATTTGACCGGTGAGGTTTAGTCGGATGTTGAGGTGTTTGCAGCAAATTAAATCATGGAAAAGAAATTGAAAAGTGATTTTAATAGAATATGTGAATTTTATTCATAATATTTTATTATTATTATTATTACAATTTGTAAAGAGAAAGTGAATTTGGATAGAACATTGGAAGTTTATTCATAATATTTTTATCATGATTTACAAAGAGGAAATAATTTGGATAAAGAATATTATTGAATTTATTCATAATACTTTTTTATTACAAGTTACAAAAGAGAAATAAAAATTGCAAGTCATGTGGGCTTCGTGTTGATGCTTCGCGTTCGTCACTCGCTATCCGATTACCTGCACAATGAAAACAAAGAAAAGCAGAAGAAAATGTCAGAAGAAATAATTTGACACTCTCAGAACATCATCATCATCGAGTGTCGGGAGTGGCATAACCGAAGCTGCGTCCTACCCCCGTTACCGATCCGCGCCGTTGGCGTCAGATCAGGTAACATCTGTTCTTATCTAAGGGGCAACCGAGAGATAGAGATAAAAGAAGTGGGACTGATTCGTTTTTTCCGTATTTGGATTCATTCAACAAGTTGACTGATACAAGGGTAAAACAGCACAATCAATTTGGTCATAAACCCGGATGCCGACGGGTATGAGCCACTTTGTGTTCAAAGTTTGTCAACACCTGAAATTCACCACAACAGCATCAGTACCAAGTTCAGAACAGAACTCAAACCAAAGCAATTCATAAACTGCACCAAATTTGAACAAACATCATAAATGCAAAACTGGCCCAAATTCAGAAAGGAAAGGAGGGACTAATGAGTTGTAAGTATCAAACTCAATTCATGCGCAAGAACAAGAAAAAACCAAGTCAAACAAATCTGCCACAAAAGGCTCAGAATACAAACCAAACTGCATCAGATAAAGCGCAGAAACAGCACAAATCATAGCACAAATTATACCAGAAAGAGCGAGATAAGCTCACGTAATCACACCAGCCGCAAGACAAAGCAATATCAGTCACAATCAAGCACAGAAGTCATGACTCTGAACCAAATTCAAAAGAGCAAAGAACACAGCAGAGATTATCAAAAGCAACTGTCAAAGGCAACCGCGGTATCATCGATTCCCTCATCAGGCTCAGAACATCATCATCATCGCCGTATACCCCTTCTCGGCAACTTTGACTCAACCAAAGCATCAGCATCCATACCAAATCTGAAAGAAGAAAAAGAATGTTAGTGAACTCGCATCAAGCAGAAATCAGACAAATCACAAGGGTCCGCATCCGGTAAAAATCAAATCCAATCAAGTGAACCCAAAAAGGAAAGTCAGCGAGCAAATCGCAAAAGCCGCGTTTGAGAATCCATCAGGGATCAAATCTACATCTACAAATATCAAAAGAGAATCCAATCCAATCAGCAGTAATACAAATCGCATCCAAAAGAGGAATAATCCCAAGTATCAGAAAAAAAACGTAAATCAAATCCAATCATCATCATGTCAGATTGAAACTTCGAATTTGGATCTCAATAATAACGTAAGACCAAAGCCCATGGAACCACAAGAGTATATAAAAGGAGAAATACCACCTGTGTGAGGGGACGGACAAATCGCGAAAGCCCTAGACAAGAAGCGGCGAAGCGAACGAATCTTGAAACCCTAACGGCCGCGAGAGAAAAAAGAGGAGAAGAGTTTCGTCAAAGGTAACTATCAGAGCGCAATCGAGAGGTTGAGGAAGGTCCACCAACGCCGCCTCCATCCACGACGGGCAAACCTTCCCCAGAGGCTCAGTTCACCATCATCGCCTCTTCAATACCGATCGCGAACGAAAAACGTAAGCAAGGAACATATAATGTGTTTGATTTGATTTCAGGTGTTTCACCATGAGCGAAAGATGGATTCAATGCCAAAGACGAAGAGAGGTTTGGATTGAAGGGAAGTGAGGAAGACGAAGGCATAACAGCGCGCGAAGGGAAATAGGGTTTCTGAAACCCTAAATTTTCCTTTTCTGCATCTTACACTAACCGGGTTGGGTCCGGAAGTGATTACCGGCCCAACCCCCCCTTTTATTTTTCTTTTTTTTTTTCATTTTTTAACTAGTTAGTTTGAATTTTAATAAATTTTTTAATCAAATGTTAAAATTGTTTTTTTAAAAATAAATAAAAATCAAAGAAAAACCTTTTTTTCATATAATAAATAAAAAACCTTTTTTTAAATAAATAACCTAAAAATCTTTTTTTAAAATATATAAGTTAAAACCTTTTTTTAAGATTAAATTTAAAATATTTTTTAATTAACATTACTCTTTCTTTTTTATAAATTCATTTAACATCTCTTTCAAAACAACAAAAATCTTCAACATTGCACTCTTGTCTCACGACTCGGCCACTTACCGTCTGACTTTGCCCATTAACGCGTATGTTCATTTTTGCAGCCTATTACATCGCATTTTTTATTTAAGTTTTATCGTTATTGTAATTGCTCCTCTCATGTAACCTCGCGAATCCTAACAATCGCGCTTTAGTTTCTGTCTTTGATTTTCTGCTTGTATGGCTTACTGTCTGCATTTTTATTTCTGTTTGCATGATTCAATTTCTCACACATTCATCAATTATTCTGTCACACTATACACATCCGAAGGTTAGGTCTAGCTTTTGGTCGCCGCGCCAATAGTCCTCAAACTTCATGCCCTTACAAACCCTAAATTTCACAAATGCCTCACCGCAGGCAAGATTACAAATTTACCCCTAGCATTAGGTCAAAGAGCCGCCGCGCTCATTTTAGGGTTTCCCGCCGTGGAATCCCTAACCTAACCTAACCCTAATTACAACTTAACAATTCAACGTAGAGATCTGGAGTTTCTACACTCCACGTAAGCGTGTCCTTAAGATACGTTTATTCCCCTTGAGACCTTGACCACAGTCAAGAAGTCTCTAACCTCCCTTTTGAGGGGAACTACGATTACTCTGATTCCATTCCCGTAAGGATACGTAGGCATAAGATGCAATGTCTTGCCGAGTAAACTTAGAATTAACCCCTTAGGTTTATTTTCTCACTCTTAATTCTTTGTACATATACCTTAAGCAAATAAATAAAGCAAATAGTAAACATCTGAACAAAAGGTTCCTGTAGAGTACTACAGAAGTTTAGGGTGCTAATACCTTCCCTAAATTTAACCAACCCCCGAACCCTAGATCTTTCCCCGCATTGTGTTTACGATGCAAAATAGGTTTTCGCTTTTTGACCTTTTCCTTCGGATAAATCAAAGAGCGGTTGTGAATAGAATTGCGATTCAAACTAATTAATGGTTTGATATCCTATTTCCACCGCAACACTCCCGATTAGGGTTTTTTATCAAGAAAAGTCAACTATCATTTGACTTTTGATTTAAATGGTACTCCAATGATGGAATCATGGTGCATGAAGGTTGTATGACTTATTGAAGTCCACTCAAGAAGTTCCAAGACCTCAGAGCGCCCAGAATACCAACATATGATTTGGGGTTGTTCAATCGATCGGTTTGTCTGACTGAAAAGTCAACTCATTGACCAAAAGAGTTTTGACCCAAATTTAAGGCAATTATGTTCCTAATGATATATCAAATCTAGTCATGAAGTTTTGTGACCATTGGATCAAGGATTGAAGAGTAATCAAAAAATCGGGAAATTAGAGTTTTGAAAGGGGTAAGACCATAACTTCTTAAGCACACATCCAATTGGAGTGGTTCAAAGCTTGTTGGAAAGGTATTTAGGAGTCCTACAAAAGTTCAAAAGTGACCTATGTGCAAAAAAATGAATAGATTTTGATTTATGATCAAAATCATTGCAAGAGGGAAAAACACTTAGTGAAATTTCATGGTTTTAGCACTTTTCAAGTCATGTTTTCAGCCAACTTCAAGGGTGTTTTTGACCTAGTTCCACTTGGAACTTGGAAAAACCCAAAAAATGAAAGTTGTATAGAATGATGAGGGATTTCCAAAAAGTATAAGAACTCCTCCATATCATTTGTGAGCTAGGATTTTCGAGGGTTGGAAGTTGGGGTCCAAACACTTGAAATGCACATTCTCAAACTTGACATAGATCAACTTGCCAACCATCTAAATGATTTTCAACCATTGATTAACCTTTGATATGATGTCTAGATAGTGTGATGAGTGAAAATGCCGAAATATTGAAGAGCATGGGCAAGTTGCAACCAAGTGACATTATTATAATCAAAGAAAATCCAAGAGGAAAGAGAAACTTTTCTTGAAGAAAATCTGCACTAGCAGTCCCCCTAGTCCCTAGAAACACTTCAATCACTTCCTATTGCCTTCAAACAACTTGTCTTAGAAATCACAATGAGTCAAGAACTTTGAAAACCAACTTCATCAAGATCTTGGACAAATTTACATTTTCTCCCTCCAAAAGCCAAAGCCACCTCATACTTTTCAAAATCTGCCAAGCCTCATCTCCTCTATAAATAGAGACCTTCTATATACATCATGACACACAAGAGTAATATCAAAAAACTTAAGTTTGAAAGACCTACCCCTTGTTAGGAGTATCATTCAATTAGAACTTCTCCATTAGACTTTGCTCTAATTCTAAAATACCTACCCCTTGTTAGGAGTATCCTTCAATTAGAACTTTAAGATAGAGTTTGTTAACTATATGTAAGAATCATTGTCATGATTACTTACTCCCCTCTTGGCTTTTGTAAAAGTCAATTTTCTTTGAGTGTGCAACTTAGATATAGAGAGTTTGGTTAAACTCTACACAAGCATTGTTATGTTTGTTCCCCTAGAGTCTTGACCATATTCAAGTACTTTTTGATCCCTAGTGAGGTGAACTACAGTTGTTCTGATTCTATCCTAGTTAGGATACATAGGCAGAGGATGTGATATCTTTGCGAGCAAACTTAGAAACTATCTTTAGTTATTTACCTACAACTTAATTTTATACCCAAATCATAAACCATAGCAAACTTAGCATACAAACATACAAAAGGTTCCTGTAGAGTACTACAGATGTTTAGGATGTGAAATACCTACCCTAGGCATAACCAACCCCTGATCCCGATCTCTTAGCATTGTTCTTACATCGCGCAAAAGGTCTTTCTTTCTTTAACCTTTCCTTTGGATAAATCAAAGTCCGATTGTGAATTTAATGAATTAAGATTCAAGTTAATCAATAGCTTGATATCATGATTCTCACCGCAACACTTAGTACCTGAAAAACTTGGTTAACATGATAAACTTATTCAAAGTTCTCAAAATAGATAATCAGAGTCATAAATGTTTAGGTTTTAGAATAGCAATAAGTATATCAAAACTATATACCACTCTTCTCCCCCTCTGTCATCAATCAAAAACAATAATTAATGATAGAAAAAGTGAACACCAAACAAAATTTCATTTCATGATTGCAAGTGTACAAAACAGAAATGAAATTAAAATACTTAGAGATTAAAGAAAGCAACAAGTTAAAAAATAGGTTTATAAGAGTTTGGCATTCTAGATAGAATGGCTTTCAGCATTCCTTCAATCTTTGAATTTGTCCAAGCTTGAGCCTTAATAATCTCATCCTACTTATCCAACCTTTGTCTAACAACTGCATTCTCAACCTTGATCTCTTCTAAAGTCTTCAGCAGCAAAGCTTGAGTCTTTAGCAATCACAATTTCCTTAGACCCAGAAGTGAATCATAATTCAATAACAGATGAAGGAGGAGGAGGAGGTTCCGCAAAGAATGCAGGTGGCTAAAAGTTGTACGGACATTTTGGAGCAGAGGTTTGACCATGCTAGAGAGTTTTGCATGGAAATCTCTTTGTGCTTCCTTTAAGCATTAGAATTTCAATTCCTCAGAACCGCAATTAAGCCATTCTCTAAAATTATTTCACATTGTGTGAACTTCAGAAAGGTTTGCATTAAATACACAACCTTCACTGAGAGAGTTTGACTTGGCAATAACCTCAATCTCAAACTGCAAAAGTAATTCATCCAATGGTGTTAGGAGGATGTTTTTTGTGTGGGTAGTTTGGGTGTAATATTAGAAGGGGGTTTTATCTAGGATTGCAAAAATCTCAACATTAAACTCAGTCAGAATCAAAATCATCTTATTTAACTAAGGGAGTGTCTGGGTGAGAGGAGCTTTATGGTGGGATGATTGAAGAAAGGGGAGATGGTGAATGTTGAAGTTGAGGGGATGGTGTTATGATGGTTATGAGGATTTGAGTAGATGATGGTGAGGGTGGTGGAGATTTTTATTTAGAAGTTACAGTGATATGTGGAAAAGTATCATTTGAATTTGTAGTTTGAGGAGCAAAATATGTTTTGAAGTGAACTTGTCCAAAAATATGAGCAACTTCAGAATGATTAGGTTCAAAAATATGTGAAAGGGGAAGTAATATTGTTCAGAAATATGGATGGGTGGAGAAGTGGTAGTAGAGGGGATTGATGAACTGTTAACAATAGAAAGAGAAAGAGTTTCATAAGGAATTGACTTACCCAAGATAGTTCTAGCAGAGGGTGGAGTAGTGGCAGTTCTGGGTACCTCAAAAGAATTTTCCAGAGCCTTCTTAACAGTTTTATCCCTTTTATTCGTTCTCTCAAAATGCTTCTTAGCAAGCTTCCTTTTCTTCTTCTTAATATGTGAAAATAACACTGGCATAATTATTGTCATGATAGCTTACCATAATATCCAGAGGCTTTGGACTTGAGAATATAAGGAAGTCTTCTGGATGGGTTATTCTGATGCATATGTCTTCCTTGGGGATTTCAATAGTAGGGCTAGTCAATTCAGTAATAATTCCAATGTGCTTCAAGTTTTTTCCATTAAACACCTTTCTTACGATAGGTGCCAGCCATGTGGCCTTCTCAACATCAGTTAGAGAGTCTATTAGTTTACTCTCCATCAGAATATATGAAATAAGCCTACCAAGAGGAATTCAATTCCTCTTTTTCTTGCTTCCATTCTTTGTTTCCTTCACAGTATCCCTTAAGTGTTGAAAAAGAAGTGTAGGGAGATTCACAATCTTTTCAAAAGCAAGTAAGTAGAGAAAATATTGTTGATCAACGTTTATGTAACTAGAGGAGTTTGTTTCCTTTCTGTGATTGACACATCCTAGAAGAATCCTGGCCCAAATTCTTAGAATAAGGTGAAGATTCTTGATCTTATTAGCATGACTTCTAGTCATGGAAATCAATTTTGATATATCAATCAATTCAGAGCTTCTTCTTCCTATTTGCTCACACCTTATTCCAGACCCATCATGACTAATGAGTTTGGCTATGAGTCTCTCTGAAATGACAATATTCTTTTCCATAATGAAAAAAGTAATTTGGAAGGTAGAATTCTTAGCGTGAACAGACCAAAATCAAAATGGCGCTCTTAGGATATATTCCCCTGGTTTTTTTAATGTTTGAGGTGAAAGCTTCGTCATAAAATGTGTTATTTATTGTTGTGCTTGTGAGGTAGGAATTTTTTAAGTGTTTGTGCTGGTAGTGAAGCTAGTGGGATTATACATGAGTGAATCACACACTCAAAGATACAACAGAGTCGCCACCAAACTTTATTTAGTCCCATAGGACATGAAAAATATCGATAAAACCCAAAGGGAGAGAAACAAGTAAGGGGTTCGGTTATGCGAAAGGAAGGTACTAGCACCCCACGCATTCGTCGTACTTGACGGGAACTGTTTTGCTTACTTCTAGGCTTGGATGGGTTATTTATCTAAAGGATTCTATATAAAGTGGGAAGGAAAAAAGTAAAAAAATAAAGTGCACGTGGAGGATTGAAATCCTCGTGCATACATATCCTTATAGTGCAATGAGGAATTCAGAGCTTCGTAGTTCAGGGAACCAAGGAAAAGAAAAGAGGCTCTGGGTGGACCAGAGATAAAGAAGAACGGAAGAAGGTAGAAGGTAGCTCTCCAAGATCTCACGATGTTGTGCCTACATATTGTTTCCCTTAAAAATCGGAAAACAACCATAGATCTTCCAAATCTAACTTTGGTGACTCACAGGATCAATTAGATTGATCCTAGGACATGTGCTAAAAAGGGGTTTTTCTTCAGAAATCTATCTAAGTTTCACACTTAGGCAATATTGGAGTGAAAGGTTCTATAAAGCATCTATTCGACGAAAAAGAAAGAAGATAAAGTTTTCAATGATAAAAGATAAAAGATTTAAAACAAAGGGCTGAGAATGAAGCGAAGTAAAATGCATAGAAAAGGGGAAGGTTGTAAGAAAGATAAAGAAAGCTTTTATAAAGTCTGAATGAACAAAATAAATTTCATTGGAAAGTAAAGGATGGTGTGTTTACATCACGTACATTCTCTTCGATGCTCTCTTTCTCTGCATTCAGATACTTGGAGAATTTTTTAAGAGTAACTTGTACAACATTAAATTACCACCGATTTTATATCTAAGACTTCCTATTTATAATAGTAGAAAATAACTACCAATAACTTCCTCTATCATCATCTTCCGCCACTTGTCACCATGCATGAGTCTGTTGCCCACATAACGCCACATGTCCTCTTATCCATCCAACGAATGAAACATTCCCTCCAATTTATTTAAATTTTAAATCTGTCGGATAACCGTCGAGCAACATCACGGTCGAAGCTTCCAATGATTTTCCTCAAGTCTTTGTAGCTGCTTCGACCTTTCTCACCTCTAGTAAGTTTTAACACTTTCTTTGCAATATTTTAACTTGTAGAAGCGTGTCGAATTTAGGAGCTAACACATATCCTCACGTTGCAATGAGGAAGTCAGAGCTTCGTAGTTCAGTGAACTAGGACAGAGAAAGAAAAGGAAAATGGTGTCAAAACCAAGAGCGAAAGGAGGTAGAAATATTCCACTGGGGAAGACAAAAGAATGGTGTTAAAACCAAGAAAAATACACAAAGTAAATGGTGTCAAAACCAAAAGAATAAAGGAGCAAGGGAACTTACTCAAGATAAGGTAAGATCCATGGGGGGTTCGGCATATTAACTGACATGCAGTGGTTAACCGAAGCAATAAAAGAGTAGACTCTATGGGGAAAACAAAGGTTGGTGTCAACAGACGGACTGTGATCAACCAAGAGGAGAGTATTGAACTAAGAGAAGGTGTTTGACTCTTTAGGGAACTCGGTATGTTAACTGATAAATAATGGTTAACCAAAAAAGAGAAAAGAATTGGTTTTTAACTGGAAAACGGTGATTAACCAAAAAGAAAGGATGTGGAACCAAGCGAAGGTCGAGACCCAAAGGACGGGTGTGGAATTAAGAGAAGGTCGTGACCTAAAGGACAGGTGTGGAACCAAGCGAAGGTTGTCACCCAAAAAGAGTTCGGTACACTGACTGAGCAAGCAGTACTTAACCGAAGAAGAAGGTATTTGAACGAAAAGAAGGTTACTAACCCAAAGGTGTGAGTATTTGAACCAAAGAAAGGTTACTAACCACTAGGGGGTTCGGTATTTTAACAGACGGACTGTGATTAACCAGGGGACGATGATTAATTTAAGAGAAGATCGGTATGTTAACAGATGGACTGTGGTTAACTGAGAAACAAGTGATTAACAAAGAGAAGGTGATTAAACCAAGGAGAATAGTTTTAACAAGTGGACTGTGATTAACCAAAGAACGGGTGATGAACCAAGAGAAGGTGATTAACCCAAGAGGAACTCAATATGTTAACGGGTAGACTGTGGTTAATCGAGAAAAGGAGAAAATCGGTGTTTAAACTGACGGGCAATGATTAAACAACGAAAAAGGGAGAGAAAACCAAGAAAAGGTTGAGAACTCTGTTAGTGATTCAGTGTTTAACAGGTAGACTGTGATTAACCAAAGAAAAAGGATTGAGACTTTGCCAGGGAAGAAGAGAAATGATATAACCAAAGAATTAGTAATTAACTAAGAGAAGGTGATTAACCCAAGAAACAAATATATTGAACCAAGTACATGGTGATTGATCAAAGGAAAGATTGAAACAGAGAGAGTGATCAAAGAT
>CAWUDS030005440.1:52500-53604 GCA_963859935.3 Lathyrus sativus | reverse complement strand
CTACCGTGCGTTGGATTATGACTGAACGCCTCTAAGTCAGAATCCGGGCTAGAAGCGATGCGTGCGTCCGCCGTTCGCTTGCCGACCAGCAGTAGGGGGCCTTGGTCCCCCAGAGGCACGTGCCGTTGGTGTACCCCGTAAGGTGGATGAGCCTTGCGGGACACTTTGAAACGCAATTCCTATTGAGCGGCGGGTAGAATCCTTTGCAGACGACTTAAATACGCGACGGGGTATTGTAAGTGGCAGAGTGGCCTTGCTGCCACGATCCACTGAGATTCAGCCCTTGTCGCTTCGATTCGTCCCTCCCAACCCGAGTGTTGCCTGCCTCCCATAATAGCATGAGAAAGGGTTAGAGGCGAAATTTTTTTACTTGGAAAATTTTCAAAGTGACAAAGTGTGCGTGAAACCTCCTCGCTCCCAGGTCTTTGCCATTTTCTCTCTCGTCTCCTCACGGTTGACGTGTCTAGTTGCATGTACAATAGTGTCGAGCGCCCCAAGTTTCCGTCGCTCACGTTGCCCCTTGAAAGGAGGCCCCGACGGGGTTGGGCGTCACGGTTTTGCCGCACGAAACTTTGCAGAACCCTTCCATATGTTATGAGGGAAGTCCTTGCAAAATATCGGCTCTAAATTCGTTGCGTAGGCCCAAGTTTTCGCCGCTCACGTTTTGGACGCCTCTCGTTTATGCCCGTTTCGGTCGAAAATTCAAATTTAATCGAGGACTCTTCGAAATGCTACGAAACTTTCCAGATCCCTTATGTATGTTATGAGGGAGGTCCGTGAAAAAAATCAGCTCAAAATTCGATTCCTAGGCCAAGGTTTCCGTCGCTTCCGTTTTGGAAGGGCCGGCGCGTTTATGCCCGATTCGGCCGAAAAATCAAACTAAATCGAGTACTTCTCGAAATGCTACGAGACTTTGCAGATCCCTTCCATATGTTATGAGGGACTCCCATGCAAAAAATCGGCTCAAAACTCGGTTCCTAGGCCAAGGTTTCCGCCGCTTCCGTTTTGGAAGGTCCGGCGCGTTTATGCCCGTTTCGGTCGAAAATTCAAATTTAATCGAGGAATCTTCGAAATGCTACGAAACTTTCCAGATCCTTTCTATAT
>CAWUDS030005439.1:0-32426 GCA_963859935.3 Lathyrus sativus | reverse complement strand
GCTTTTACTAATTCCAATTGAATTGTGAGATAAAACCGGTCTAGTTCCTTTTCCGGTATGATATCGCTAGATACCGGATCCTCCATACTTAGAAACTTCAATCGGCTATCAAGCTTACGGTCGAAATCGTCGCTATGATCCCTTTCATAATTCTCTGGATTATAGCAACTACCCTCGTAATCCGGTAAAAGACTGTAAATGGTACCCTCTCTTTGATCAAAAAGATCGTCCTCATCATAACTCGTATCAAAACCCCTAGGAAAGTTCTCCAGGAACTTGTTTACAAATACTGTAATGAAAGGAACATAGGAGGTTGTCGCTAGAGATTTGAGCAAATAGGATTGTCCAGTTATTATAGAACCTATCACTAAAATACCCCTAGAAGGGGATAGGGCTAAGCGTAGCGAAAAGGGTTTATCATGAGATGGGAAATCCAAACAGCTAGCCCTACACGGGATTTCTGAATAAGTGATTGTCTGATAATGAGCGAGGAATACCCGTCTTTCTGCTAAGCAGGATGTATTGAACTCATAATTCATTAGATCCTTTTTATGAATGTCAATTAAATATCGTAAGTAAATTGTTCCCGGTTGTTCAATCATTTGATAACCAGAGTTATTCTTTGATAACTCATCACTATTAGTAAGACTCACTAAAATTTGATCCATCCTTTTTTCTGTCGTTAAGGTAGAGAAAGTAAGCAAGAATTCTCTTTCTTTATCAGCAATTAAATCACTATTCGCGATCCAGGATTCTATTTTATCAGAAATGCAATCACTATTCATGTTTTTTCTTTTTTTTATCAATGAATAGATTTCTTTACTTGTATGACTTAAATGTCTCGTATTTTTCAAAAACGCGATTCGATTGATGGGATTTGGTAGAATCCTTATGAACTTCATGAGATTAAAACCTTCACCCCTTGGGACGCCAGAAGGCGAACCTCGTCTTTCTTCTCGAAAATTTTCGAATTGTTTTAGAGCCATTCGAAAAATATACTGTAACCAGAAATATTTTTGTTCTGATGTACCATACCTATCCAGAAGTTTTTTCAATTCAATGATGTAGGATGGAATCATCAACGATTTGACCTGTTCGAACTCTGTCTGTAACTCATTAGAGAATCGAGAAACAAAGGAAAGATGTGTATGAACTAAATATCCAGTAATAAGAAGAAGTAAAAGGATTGAAAACAGGAACTCCTCAATATTTAGTGATCTCAGATGTGTCGATATGAATGGTGACTCATTATTTGTGTGAAGAAGATCTTTTTCGTACACCTCTACAAGAGACTTATGTAAACACTTACTCCAAATCTCACTTATACGATTCCGTTGTCCAATACCCAGTTTTTTCCGAAGAATTGCCTTGGCTCCATGGATAAGATTAGGCAAAATAGATAACATTTTTTTCCATTTAGGACTCTTCTTTAGTATCACAAATAGGTCTGAAAAAGTATGTATAAATAGTAAAAGTAGATTTTTTTGCCCTGTCGTGGTAAGGAGCGACGGTATTATATACGGGTACAATGGCTTCAATTTGGAGAGAACGGTTGAAAAACTACTCTTTCTTTGAAAGTTTCTATACATCTGCCCTTTTTTAAGGAATTTTTTTAGAGGTTTTTTTTTCCTCTTTTCGGATGGTAAAAATTCCTCAGAATATAGAGTATATGAATATAGAGTATATAGAGTGTCACGCAAATCAGTGTCAAGCAAATCTATGTTTAAATCGAAATCCAAATACGTATGCAACTTTTTCCATTTTGGATCAGACAGATTAATAGCGGAAAGACGATTACAATAAGTTCTTTCAAAATTCACTATTTCTTCCTCTGTTAGAGGTGTTCCAGAAATGTCCGCAATAGCTCTAGGACCGCGAGTTGGAAAATGGAAAGATTTGTACAAGTCATATCCGTCATCACCACTTTGCGGAAAATTATTTAATATGTTAGAGACCTCTAACTCGCTTGGTGAAATAGTATCTCTGTCCAAAAAAACATGTTTTTTTTTCCCGTCGCCAAAAGAAAATATTTTCTTTCGACTGAACAAGACATTGAGGAATTGTTCATACAAAAAATCATAATTACAGGACCTTTCCCCATAAAAAGAGAATCTTTTCTTACAATCGAAATCTTGATTATTCAAGAATCGAAGTCGATTTACTTTATAAAAAGAGGAAATCAATGAACTTCTATGAAAACATTTCACAGGATTCAGCCAATTGTCTTGATTTGCTATCTGATTGATCAATAATTTCGATTTTTGAGAAGTATAATAGTCATCCAATAATAGGGCTTTCTTTTTTTTCAAATGAACCGTTTGCAGACCCATTGATTCTAACAACTGATTCCCGAGTGCATCATTCATACGTTTCAATTCATCCATATGGATCTGAGACCTATGAACGGGCATACTCCCAAAACTCACCAAGAAAAAAGGAACTGAGTTAGAGAAAAAGGGAAGAAGCTTGGACAAAAACAAACAAAGTGACTTAGAAAAATTTTTTTTGTCGATAACCTCAGACCAATCAATCGAATATGCATTCATATGTAATCGATCGAACACTACTTGAAAACGGCTATTCTCCTCAGAAATGAAATGGTCCAAATGTTCCTGGAAATTCTTGCTCCCCTTGGACCATTTGTATTTATCTGTATTTGGATCCTTATTCACGGATCTCTCGGTTCGATAAATAAAAAGAAGAGGATCAAAGCATTTCTTCTGACTCTTTTTCCAATTTGAGAAACGTTGATTGATCATGTGTTTCCTTAGAGGTATATGATTATGAATATCATTTTCATACCTTTTAATTACATATTCTAAGTTGCGATTGAATCGATTACCTTGAAAAGAATTCCCACAAGAGGTCTGGACCCATTTTTTTATGATCTTTGGATAAAAAGATTCATTCGCTTCGTAAAAAAGCCGAGGCAGAACCAATAAAGATTTCTTTTTTGATTCATCCCTGGAGTTGAATACTTGATTTACAAATTGTTTATCATCAATTTTCGACAAATCAATAGAAAAAGAGAATCCATTATGATACACCAGATCCGGCTTAGTTATTGAGAGATTGAATAGATTTGCCATTTCTTGAAATCTCTCTTCTGATTGAAAATCGCGATGTAACAAGTACCCCCCCCTATTCTGGTCATGGAATAGATCAAATAAACCAAAAACTAGCTTTTTGTTCAAGAATGAAATATGATTTGGAACTGTCAAAAGTTTCTCCTTTGCAACCCTATCACATCCTCTATCGGATGAAATAGGATGAATTGAGACATTATTTTGTAAATACATGATTATCTTAACTATATTGGCTATTTCTTTATTTTCCGATTGCCTCGAAAGAACAAAAGAAACATCTTCTTCTTTTTTAAATAATTTTATATCTTGAGCGGACTTCTCAGTAGGATTCAAATCCAGATGAAGTTCTGACCATCTGTCGCCGAAAAAAGAGCAATTATCTCTCTCAGATATATTTTTTTCTTTTGGACCAGACAGGAGCGGAACAATCAACCTAGTCATGACCAACCTATTGATATTGAACGAATCTTTTGAGTCTTCCAATGGATCATTCCCGGATCCAATGGAATTGATTTGTATAGGAAGAAGCCCTGTCAAATAAATATTTTTTTTTTCGATCATCTTTCGATTGTTAATACGATATATAAGGATCGCTAGTAGAAATAAGACAAAATTCTTGATCGTGAAATATCTTGTTAAACCGCGTGAAACTAGGATACTCCAAATTCTGGAGTCTAAGAGTTTGATAAAACTCTCTTGATGGAAAAAAATGTGAATGACAGATATGACTGAATGGAATTGTGTCCAGGAATCTGAGAAATAGGAAGAATTCTTGCTCTCTCTAAAAATGTCTCGCAATTCTAAAATCCAAATGTCTAAGTCATTTTTCTTCGTTTGATTCATATATCCCCCTTTATTTAAAAAAATTAAAAAAATTTGATGTATTTTTTTTATCGATTGTTTTTTCTATTCTATTTATTTCTCTTTTCTCTATGTATTTATTTATATCTAAACTGAGATATATCATCATACCAGCAACTTGATTTGCTATTTCACTCTCAATCTCTTGCCCTAAAAAAAGGATTCTGTCGTAAAAAAGTTGATGGTATAAGTCAACCCAAGTAGCTTCATCCTCGCCAGGAATTTGAAAGGCTACCTTTGGAACACCTACTGGCATAAAAAAATGATGAAGTTGTCTGACACCAGCATGTTACTTTGATGTCAAATTGTGCAGATTATAGATATTTATCTATGATCTATATATCTATTTTATTTTCGATTCCGAAAAGAATATGAAATTCAGAAAATAATATGAATATTTTAATCTTCAAGTTTTTCGTTTTACTATGTATATCATATTAAGTATAAGATATAAGCTTTTTCCAATAGAAGAAGTTTGACCCCTCCCATTAATAATTCCCATTATTAATGTTTTCGTTTTCTTTATTGGTGGGGTCTTATATATTCCATTTTCATGTGCCTCACAACCCGAAAGAATTCGGGGGGAGGGGTCATTTCGTTTTTTGATCTAGAATGAATAGTTTCAAGAGATGAGAGAATTCAGAATACCCACTAGAAATACTAATCCAATCCATAAGGATGTAGCGGAAAAGACAACATTTTTGTTACTTGACCAACCATCAGGAGAAGCAAATACAACAGGTACACTAATTAATAAAATGGATGAAGTAACAATTAATGCAAAAACAGCTAATTGAAACGCAATAGTCATGTTTATAATCCTCTAATTTACCAACAAAAGAACTATACCATTTGATCCCCCAACCCCTTTTCTTTTGATTTGACCCCTTCCAAAAATAAATAAAAAACACATTCTCATTATGGGGGGTTTTATCATGAATCCATTGATTTTAGATGACACTCCTTATTGAGGCATGAATCGAGGGGTAGTTTTTTTTTTTTTTACTTCACAAAAGAGCATGCTGGATCATGAATATATAATATATAATATATATGGATAGAGAACTAGACCAATAGATTCACACTGGATATCTTTATCATAGAGAAAAGGGTATTAATTTGTATGGTCATGTTCTCTTGAGTGGAATAAAGATAAAATAGAAATTAGCTTTTGGAGAGATGGCTGAGTGGTTGATAGCTCCGGTCTTGAAAACCGGTATAGTTCCAAACAAAGAACTATCGAGGGTTCGAATCCCCCTCTCTCCTTTTTCTTGGCGAATGGATTTTTTTCTTTTATTGATTTAAATTGATTTAAGTTGGCTCGGTTTTTTCGGGCTCGGCTAAGTGGTGATATAGCCGAGCCCGAAAAAAGATTAGATATAAATGAATTGAAAAAGAAAATATTTTTTCAATATGATCTCCTCGACTCAACTCAATATGTATACTAAAATCAAAGTGATTCTTACGTCAAGCATTGGATTTCATGTCTCAATTAAGAGGAGTCATGGAAAGAACAGGCTCCAAATCTCTATCAATTCCTTTTTCAAATCCTGCGGCAGCTGCGCGAGCTCTTCCCGCGTGCCATAAATGACCTACGAATAGGAAGAATCCTAGAACAAAATGAGAAGTAGCTAACCAACTTCTAGGAGAGACATAATTGACTGCATTAATTTCTGTAGCTACGCCACCCACGGAATTTAAAGAACCTAAAGGAGCATGAGTCATATATTCTGCGGAACGACGTTCTTGCCAAGGCTGTATATCTTTTTTCAGTCTACTCAAGTCCAAACCATTAGGACCTCTTAGAGGTTCTAACCAGGGAGCACGCAGATCCCAAAAACGCATAGTTTCTCCTCCAAAAATGACTTCTCCGGTCGGAGAACGCATTAGATATTTACCTAAACCGGTAGGCCCTTGAGCGGAGCCTACATTAGCTCCAAGACGTTGGTCTCTAACTAGAAAAGTAAATGCTTGAGCTTGAGAAGCTTCCGGTCCAGTGGGACCATAAAACTCACTAGGATAAGCAGTATTATTAAACCAGACAAAGCAACAAGCTATAAAACCAAAAACGGCTAAAGCACCTAAACTATAAGATAAGTAAGCTTCCCCAGACCATACTAGTGCACGCCGAGCCCATGCAAAGGGTTTGGTTAAGATATGCCAGATTCCACCAAGTATACAAATGGAACCCAACCATACATGTCCCCCAATTATATCTTCCAAATCGTCCACACTAACAATCCAACCTTCTCCCCCAAAAGGCGATTTTAGTAAATAACCAAATATAATGCTTGGACTAAGGGTTAAGTTGGTAATTTTTCTTACATCTCCCCCTCCTGGAGCCCAGGTATCATATATACCCCCAAAATAAAAAGCCTTCAATATTAGAAGAAAAGCCCCTATACCTAACAAAATTAAGTGAATACCTAAAATAGTAGTCATTTTATTTCTATCTTTCCATACATAACCAAAGAATGGAAAAGATTCTTCAAGAGTCTCAGGTCCCAGAAGTGCATGATAAATACCGCCAAAGCCCAATACTGCAGAGGAAATTAAGTGAAGTACTCCAGATACAAAGTATGGAAAGGTGTCGATAACTTCCCCTCCAGGACCTACCCCCCAACCTAGAGTAGCTAGATGGGGAAGTAAAATTAAGCCTTGTTCATACATGGGCTTCTCGGGTACGAAATGAGCAACTTCAAATAGGTTCATTGCTCCGGCCCAGAATACTATTAATCCGGCATGGGCTACATGGGCCCCCAGTAGTTTACCGGATAAATTGATAAGTCGGGCATTCCCGGCCCACCAAGCAAAACCAGTCGTTTCTTGGTCACGACCAGTTAAAGGTAAAGTTCCATTAAAGAGCGTTTCCACGTGGTAGAACCTCCTCAGGGAATATAAGGTTTTCATGAGGCTGATCTTGAGCCGCCATCCACGCACGAATACCTTCGTTTAAGAGAATATTTTTGGTGTAGAAAGTCTCAAATTCAGGATCTTCCGCTGCGCGGATTTCTTGAGAAACAAAGTCATAGGCACGTAGGTTCAGGGCCAGACCGACTACTCCAAGAGCACTCATCCATAAACCAGTTACTGGTACAAATAACATAAAGAAATGTAACCAACGTTTATTGGAAAAAGCAACCCCAAAGATTTGGGACCAAAAGCGGTTAGCAGTAACCATTGAATAAGTTTCTTCTGCTTGGGTTGGGTTAAAAGCACGGAATGTATTTGCGCCATCACCATCTTCAAATAAGGTATTTTCTACGGTAGCGCCATGAATAGCGCATAGTAGGGCAGCGCCCAATACACCAGCAACTCCCATCATATGAAATGGGTTTAATGTCCAATTATGAAACCCTTGGAAAAAGAGAATGAATCGAAATATAGCTGCTACACCAAAACTAGGCGCAAAGAACCAACCAGACTGGCCCAGTGGATAAATCAGGAATACAGAAACAAAAACAGCAATTGGACCGGAGAATGCGATTGCATTATAAGGCCGCAATTGAACAGATCGAGCAAGTTCAAATTGACGTAACATAAAACCTATTAATCCGAAAGCACCGTGAAGAGCAACAAAAGTCCACAGACCACCTAATTGACACCAACGGGTCAAATCTCCCTGTGCTTCAGGACCCCACAGTAACAACAAAGAGTGTGCTAAACTATTAGCAGGAGTAGAGACTGCTGCAGTTAAGAAGTTACAACCTTCCAAATAGGAACTTGCCAATCCATGAGTATACCATGAAGTTACAAAGGTGGTACCTGTGAACCAACCCCCCACGGCAAAATAGGCGCAAGGAAAGAGCAATAGACCGGACCAACCCACAAAAACAAAACGGTCCCTCCGTAACCAGTCATCCATAATATCAAATAAATCATTTTGATCTTTGGTAAATTTACCAAGAGCTATAGTCATAGTAATCCTCCTATTCAACTACTTCAAACCATTTCCGAACACCTCCTAGGATTTTCAACGATGGAACCTTCGAGGCTTTTTTCATTTTATATAGAATATGATTTCTCGTAGACTGTCCCTTCTTTTCTACTGGGGTTCGAATAGAAAAATTCTTTTTTTGTCCATTGATATCTAATAAATCCATTAACTTAATTAATTGGCTTATTCCTTTCTATTCTAACAAAATTCCCTAAGTCATGACTCGAAAATTGTCTTATGACTCATAAATCCTAGAAATACATTTTTTAAAGAACTATTCCAAAAACAAATGATCGATCGCTTTTATTACTCTCGTTACCAGCGGATCCCCAGACATACTACTCTGCTTTTATCAAATAAGATTCTTTTTGAATCTTGTTCGTGAAATTAAAAAAAAAAAATAGTTTTCTATATTATTCGAATTTGTATGTCTAGAAAACTACTAGAGGATCCTATTTTTACTTTCTATTTTACTATTTTTACTTTCTATTTTACATTGATTTCTTTTATTGTATTCTTTGTTCTATTTTTCTGTCATTCAGATTAATCTAATTCCGACGTATACCCTTTACTTGCGGATCGAGGTAATAAATTGGACTCTTTTTCTCTATTTATTTTTTTATCTATCTGTCCTATTTTTGAATATTCTAGGGAATTGGATTAATAATAATAGATTCTAACTGAAAGTTTCGTCCAATAATTGCCTTCAAAATCTCGTATGCATCATAGATATGAAAACCAAATGTTTGATACTCGAAGTCATGATTGGATGGATTTTTCTATTCTTTTTATAGACATATCTTCTATTTTTATAGACCTATCTTAAAGAAATAATAGAAATCAATTTTGATCTTTTCTTGTATTCGGAAAAAAGATATTTGGAAGTCAAATGACTTGTCTGTTGGAACTTAGAATAAGCCCTCCCATTGGAGGAGAGGAGTAGCAATTGATTCCTAGGAACAATAAGATATTATCCGAAATATAGACGGATTCTTGCAGAGTTCGAACCAAAAGGGTATTAAAAAGAAAAAAAGATACACTGTTCGAATTTCATTTCTATCCACCAATTGGAATATCAGAATAGTGGATATAGTTCTGATTCAATAGGTTAGGTCCACTTACTTTTTTTAGAATCTTTCCCTTTATTGGATTGGAAGAATCCAAAATAGGAGTATATGACAATTAAAGCAAAGAAAATATCAGATTCTAAAAAAAGAAATATATATAGAAAAGAATACTATTTCCCTTTCTAACTAGAATGAGTTTACTCTATTCGAATGATAACAATAACTTAATAGAGTTTAAATTCTAAATTGGATTTTTTATAATGAAATTCAACTATTCATTAGTTTTTTTTATTTTATTACAAACAGAAACTTCTTACAAATATCAAGAATATTTGTATATCTTTCTTCAAATAGAAATACTACTGTTATCATTTTTTGATCAAAAAAAAGCCCTTTATCAGATTTGAACCGATGACTTACGCCTTACCATGGCGTTACTCTACCGCTGAGTTAAAAGGGCGCCGTTTGAGTCAATTCCCGAATACAGAATCAGCCAATATGAATATGAATATGAATATGAGTTGAGTACATCTATTTCAAATATTTCCGAATCTTTGATAAATGGATTCTATCCTGTCCCTTAACTCAATTCTTATTGATCTTCATCCTTTTTTATTTTACTCCATTTCCGGATTCATTCTCATTTTTTTATTTCCCTACTTAGTGTGAAATAGAAATATACCTAATTCAATCTTCTTAACACTGAATGAAAGTGAACGAAATAAGGTGTTAATGCCCCCCTGTTCCAGCAAATCAATTATTTCCAGAAAGGATTCTATGTTTATTTTGGTTTCTTTCGCATTACTTCGTTTTATTTTGTATTTTGTTGAATTCTAGATTGGTGATTGGAATGAACCATTTCGAAATCGAAAGGGTGAATCCAAAAATTGTAAGGAATTCTGAAAGATGGGAAGATCCTTCTGATTGAATCATTCTATTGACAATTTCAAAAAACTGTTCATACTATGAACATAGTAGAATGGAGGTCGGGCAAGGCTGCCCCCATCGTCTAGCGGTTTAGGACATCTCTCTTTCAAGGAGGCAACGGGGATTCGACTTCCCCTGGGGGTAGGATACTACGAAAGGAAATGGATCAGGGATTATCAATAAAGACTAAATTGGATTCTTCCTGCTGGGTCGATGCCCGAGCGGTTAATGGGGACGGACTGTAAATTCGTTGGCAATATGTCTACGCTGGTTCAAATCCAGCTCGGCCCAAAAATAAAATATTTACGGATCCACCATGAAATGATAGACCCCATTTGGTGTTCTCTTAAAATCACCAATGGGTTCGGATACACAAGATTAGAATCTCGAGTCCTATGTGTTTTTTCCATATTACTTACATATTTTTTCCACAAATTAGGATTTTGCAAAATTCCTATCGGGATCTGTAAGTTTAAAGTCTAAGGAAAGGGTTAAAGTTAAAAAACAAAAAAGACTCTTTTTTGTTTCCTTGATTTCTTGATTGATTTATTTTTAAATCAAGTTGGCAATAACGAACGGATTGCGATGCGAGTCATCCGTGTCGATAAAGTGCAGACCCATCCAAATAGGAATATATATAGAAGTAAGCCCCAGGGGTTCGAATCTCAAATAGAAAAACAAAGAATTTGGATGAAATTGTAAGAATATATATGTATACTATACGACTTTTTCCCTGGGATTGTAGTTCAATTGGTCAGAGCACCGCCCTGTCAAGGCGGAAGCTGCGGGTTCGAGTCCCGTCAGTCCCGATGGATACAAATCCAAAAAATATCAATGGATTTAGTGTATGAAAGGGAATAAAAATAAAAAAAAAATATCATTTCTAACGGGTATCTCCTTTTTTCTTTTTTAGTTTTAGGGAAAGGTTGGGACAAAGAAAAAGGACTTTTGGATTGCATCAGAAAGTCATTTTCTTATTTGGTATGGATAAAACATCTTCCGATGTTATACTATTCAATTCTCGACCATGAATTCTTGATTTGATAGATCACATATAGTTATTCGTGATATGGATCCGATTGGATATCATCGAGATCCTATTTATACCATTGAATTTAGTGAAGAAATATTTTTTATTTCTATGGGATTAAATCCCGAAGTATTTATTAGAAATTAAAGAGAAAGAAAACATAGAGATTATGGAAGTAAATATTCTCGCATTTATAGCTACTGCACTCTTTATTCTAGTTCCTACTGCCTTTTTACTTATAATTTATGTAAAAACGGTAAGTCAAAGTGACTAATTTTACTGAAACATGACTTCTTATTTCTTAGCAATGATTGAAGAAAAACATGAAAAAAGGATTTCTATTTCTTTTAATCTTTGTTTTAAATAAAATGATCAGACTACAACCAGCAGAATTCTATTAACCATATAGTAGAAAGAAATCAAATCTATTTCTTTCTACTATATTCTCTATTACGGTAGGAGTAGGATAAAAATAGAATGTTTTACTAAAAAAAAAAGAGTTCCTATGGAGGAACCAATTTATCATTTTCTTTTCATATGGATATATGGATATCGATCTATAGATATATATGGAATGTAGGCGTCCACATTTTTCTTTATTTCATCTAAATCTATTCTATTTGTATTGGTTCCAATCAATCTGAAATAATTCAAAAGCAACGCCATTTTTATTCTTCTTAGTTTCATTTTTAGATTTAAGATTCTTTATCAGAATCCCGGTAACTAATAAATAAAAATAAAGAATCTTTTTAGTATTCCAAAATTTAAATAGATTAAATGGAATCGGAATCCGTTTCCAATTATCTTGATTCCCGGGATATCAAGATGGCAACAATTTAAATATTTGTTTGATTCAAAGAGTTTTTTTTTCAATAAGATATATACATGGAATATATTACACCACTGGAAGCAATACAAGAGAATTTCTAAATCCAGATAGAATTGCATTTCATTAATTAGTATTAATAAAATAACTCAAATAGTTCAAAACTGGAAGAACTCAGCTATAAAACAATTGAGACAGTTTGATCCCTTAACTCAATTAGTATTACCTTTAAAGTCCACTTCTTCCCCATACTACAAGGGAAAGGGAAAATGTAAAAACTACCATTAAAGCAGCCCAAGCAAGACTTACTATATCCATGTCAATTATGTCTCCTATCTATATCAATATGATCAATATGAAGAAATTCTTTTATTAATTCTTTTTTTATTGTTTACTTATTTTTCTTGTATTCTTTTAGTTTTTCACTAAAAATTGGAGAATATCTTCTAATAATAGTGGAATCGCTGGTACAGAGTCAAAAAAGGATTCCATTCCGTCCTAACACCATTGACGAAACATCCAATTAGAACATATAGCAAGTTCTTATCCGATTTGGAGTAGAATTGAAAAATTGAAAGCATAAATAAAAAATATACTTAGAAGTAGTAAGGTAATGAATCCTACTAATAGGTAGGAACTATGTTTTCTTTCCCCCCCCATTTTAGTAAGTAAAAAATAAAGAATCAAGATAGATTCTTTTGCATACTCTTATTTGCATCTGTTCGTTCCATCGGATCTAATCCTTATTGTATCTCGATTCGTTCTCTAAAACAATTGGAAAAGAGCCTATTCAATTCTTTTACTATAGATTACCCCAAAGAAAGAGTTTTCTTTTTCTTAGAATGGAAATGGAATAGAAATATATTTCTAATATAGACTCATGATTCTATTTTTTTTTTTAAGTTAATTAAGAAAGTTGTATTTGGTGAATTCAATTCCCGCTTTCATTCCTTCACTATCTATTTCGACATAAACAATAAGAGGACTCTAGGAAAAGACAAATTATCCATCCTAGAATCCTGTTTTCCCTTTGTCTATTTCTACTTTACTTAATATTCTGTACCTACCTATTTTTTTAGGTTTAGTATCGAGTTAATTCTAAAACAATAGAAATTAGAGGATTTCTAGAACATTAAAATCCGAAAACAGCTACATAATCATATGGTTCGAATTAATTGTGCAGTTGAAAAAAAAAAAAAACCAAGAACCAAATAGTCTTCTTCACAATATACATACTATGACTGAACTAATTCTACGGTACAAGGAATTTTCTAAATATAGTATATCTACAAAAACTAGAAAGAACCAAGGGTGTTTACAGAATTTATCAACAAAAATGGAGTTCTTTTTACCAGCTTAATATGTTGATTAATTCAAATTCCTAAAAATTCATTTCGAACAATTGAACCTTCTCAAATTGTTTCTTTTTAAGAACCAAAAAGATTTGTGCCAAAATAATAGATGCCAAGAAGAGCAAGAGACCTTGGACACGTAATGGATCTTGAAGCACTATTTCTGCATCCCCCTGACCAAATCCACCCACATTAGGATTACTCGTTAATGGTTGATCAAGTTTGATAGATTCACCCTCTGAAACAAGAAGTTCTGGTCCTGGCGGTAGAATATCAATCACTTCACGTCCATCTGATGCATCTACTATCGTTATTTCGTATCCACCTTTTTCTTTTCGTATTATTTTGTTTACTACACCTGTTGCTGTAGCATTATAAACATTATTATTACTTTTGCTTCCGTCGGGATAAATCTGACCCCTTCCCCTGTTCCCGCCTACGTATAGAGGATATTTTAAGAAGTAAACATCTCTCTTAGTAGCAGGATCTGGAGAAAGAATAGGAAAGGTAATTTCACTATATTTTTTCCCAGGAACGGGGCCTATCACAAGAATATTTTTTTTTGTGGGACGATAGCTTTGAAAAGACAAATTACCCATCTTTTCTTTAATCTCGGGCGAAAGACGATGAGGAGGGGCCAATTCAAAACCCTCTGGTAAAATAAGAATAGCTCCTACATTCAAAGCCCTCCTTTTTACCATTAGCAAGAACTTGTTTCACTTGCATATCATAAGGAATTCGCACAACTGCTTCAAATACAGTATCGGGAAGTACCGCTTGTGGAACCTCAATATCTACGGGCTTATTAGCTAAATGGCAATTAGCACATACAATCCGGCCGGTAGCTTCTCGAGGATTTTCATAACCTTGTTGGGCAAAAATGGGATATGCATTTGAAATGGGTGCTCGAGTTATTATATGGATCATGAGCAATACGGAAATAGATCGGGTAATCTCTTTCTTTATCCAAGAAAAAGCATTTCTAGTTTGCATGGTCCAATCCTTGATCCTGAAAATTTCTACAATAAGATTAGGTAGGGAACTGGCACAGTTCCCTATCCATGATTCTGCTATTTACTCCAATTATTTGCCTATAATATAGGAAGAATACGAGTAAAACGAAAATGAATAAGTGAAATTTGGAATGTTTAGCTTTTATATAAAAGCTAAACAAATTTTAGAATTGGATCAGTGGGTCCTTTTTTCAGTCATTCACGGAATGGAATTGAATCATAAATCGATAAAAGCGACGGAGATACACAATTTAAATAACGGAAAATCCAGTATTTAAAAATAATATTTAAAATGGCTGGCAAAATAGAAACAAGAAAAGATATAATATGATCATTCGGAGTAAATCCAAAATCTTTATAGACAGACCAAATCATTAGTTCCCAAAGACCAGTCGAATGGTATCCTACAGAGAAATCAATTAAGAAAAGAATAG
The DNA here is from genome assembly GCA_963859935.3 of Lathyrus sativus. Classification (NCBI taxonomy): domain Eukaryota; kingdom Viridiplantae; phylum Streptophyta; class Magnoliopsida; order Fabales; family Fabaceae; genus Lathyrus; species Lathyrus sativus. Next base: position 17,893 of record CAWUDS030005439.1, on the reverse strand, counting down.
AAAAAGCTTTTATTGTGTCACTTAAGTTATATACAAATTCTTGAACCCAAGAGTTAAGAATAATGAGTTCTTGATTACCCCTAATAGAATAAACACTTAGAATAAGGAAACATATTATATTTGTAAAGAAATGAAAAATCGTATGGATATTATCTTCGTTGTTCGTCTGAATCAATTGGATGGTCGCTTTGTAGATTTCGATACGAAGGTTTTGTAAATGTGTTTCCGGGTATTCCTTTAGCATTTCATCCAAGAGGAACAGTTCCTCGAACTCTAGGAATTTCTTTACAATAGTTTTTTCTTGAATAGTATTCAAGAAAATTTCGGATTCTTTCGTATTCCACCAATTAGTAATCCAAGATTCCAGACTTTTCTTAAATGTAAAAGAGATGCACCAGGGCAAAAAGACTATAGATGTAAGACATAGAAGGGGAATGAATGCTTTCTTTTTTGCCATTTTTCGTCCTCAGTTTCATCTCATTTTTCAACTCTAGAATATTCTATATATTCTAATATTTCTATCAAGCATAAGTTCTATTACAAGTAAATACTAATAAAAAAGCGAGTTTAGCCTATAATATATTAATTATTATAGGCTAAACTCGCTTTATAGGCTAAACTCGATCGGCTAAACTCGCTTTTTTATTAGTATTCTTTGTAAATAATGTCCAATGGTATATTCAAGAATCTGGACAACTCCAAAGCATGTTTTGCAAGCATATATCTACGACCATCTTTAGTAGGAGTCATCGGCAAGGTCCCGTGTTTTCTGGTTTCAATATAAAGGACATCACCCCAGATTCGGTTAGTTACTAGTATGAGGCACGAAATTTCTTTTATTAAAATGCGGCGAACATTAGAGCTACTTATTCCAGGAATAGGAAGTCTGTAACGAGTAATATATAGCACTCCTTTTCTTTTATCGAAAAAATTAGTTCCGCCAATTACAGTCCAATAATTAATATATTGAAACATGATACCGCTTAGGATACTGACAATTGCAGTGATAAGCAGAGAAACAATCTTATTTGGTAGCACAAAGAGCCATTTAATCGGTGCATCGAAAATGTTCATCCGAGTAAGATTGCTATAGAAACGATAGAGAGAAAAGAATCCCACGAAAAAACTGACATGACTTAAAATTCGAAAAAAAACGTGTTGGAAACCCGGGATAGTGTCCATCCAAGTAGTTTCTGACACATAGGAACATAAAACTTTTTTGTTTGTCTCGTCCTTAATGAATTCACGGATCATTTGAAGTAAATAATCCAAAATTGTTCTAAGGAAATAAAAAAACAAAACGAAAAAGATATTCCTAAAAAGAAAGGCCGCAAAACATAAAATAAATAAATCCACCAGGATGTGTGGCGGATACGGGCGGCTTCTTTCTAGGAGAAGAACTATTACTTTTAATATACTTAAAAGGTAAGTTCCATGCAGGAAAATATGTGTCACTGTAATAATAATACAGTGTCTTTTTTTCCAGATCCACAGGTTTTTCAAAAATCTTTTACAGTGTCTTTTTTTCCAGATCCACAGGTTTTTCAAAAATCTTTTCAAGTCTTTTAGATCCATAGTCTATATATCAGAGTTACTAAATAGGAGAAATAAAAAATATATTCTTAGTCTAAATTAGTTTAAATAAAATAGTGTAAAATAAGGTATTAGCTACAAACTAGTTACAAAAAGGCGGAAATAAAAAATAGATTCTTAGTGCAAAATAACGTAAAACTAAGTTTAAAATTGTTTTTATTCAATCTTCCAAATTTTTAGTCAAAGGAACGAAACCATGGAACTGAAATAACTCCGTTAAAAACTGCTTTAAAAAATGACGTGGTACGACTGAATCCAATACTCCCTTGTCGAATAAAAGGTCCGCCGATTGGGAACCTTCAGGCACTTCCACATTCAACAATTGTTCAATCACTCTTTTACCCGCAAATGCAATGGTTGCGTTTGGTTCCGCAATAACGATATCCCCCAACATCGCAAAACTAGCGGTTACCCCACCAGTAGTCGGAGATGTAAGTATCGCTACATAGAATAACTTTTTATTTATTTGATAATTATATAACGCAGAAGAAATTTTAGCCATTTGCATTAAGCTCAAACTTCCTTCTTGCATACGCGCTCCTCCGGAAGCACAGACTATAATTAGAGGTAAAAGTTGATTGGTAGCATATTCGATCAACCGAGTTATTTTCTCACCCACTACGGATCCCATACTACCCGCGATAAACTCAGAATCCATAACAGCTATTGCTAAAGGAATACCATTTAGTTGACCTATGCCTGTTTGAACCGCTTCTGGTAATCCTGTCTTTTCTTGATAAGAATCAAGACGATCGATATAAGGTTGATCTTCTTCCTCTTCCTCGGGAGGATCCACGAAAATCAAGTCGAATGCAATGGGATCCCATTGAAGAATTGGAATTTTTTCAATCGAATCAAATTTAATGGGATCCAGAGAAACCATGTCTTCATCCATAGGATTCCAAGTACCTGGATCAATCAAAAGTTCGATTCTATCTGAACTTCTCATTTTCAGATGCTCACCACAGTATTCGCAAATACTCAGTTTGGCTACTAAAAATTGTTTAAAATTTAAGCTAGAGCAAGTTTCGCATAGAACCCATAAATGACTATATTGGTTCATTTTAGCCAGCATATCCATTTTGCTATTATCATCACTATCCTTCTGACATATATCTGTATCTGATGTATCAGATATCTCCAATGGATCTGATCTATCTGATCCATCCGGATCATTTATATAATCTGGATCTGATGTCTCCAATGTCTCCAATGGATCTGATCTATCTGATCCATCCGGATAATAGATCTCATCTAGATCTGATGTCTCCAATGTCTCCAATGGATCTGATCTATCTGATCCATCCAGATAATAGATCTCATCTAGATCGTATATACCATATAGATCCTCCTCTGTATCTGATAGATCAGATAGATCTATCTCCAATGGATCTGATATATCAGATCCATCTATATAATATGGATAATCTGTATCTGATGGATCAGATAGATCCATCTCCAATGGATCTGATATATCAGATCCATCCATATAATATGGATAATCTGTATCTGATAGATCAGATAGATCTATCTCCAATGGATCTGATATATCTGATGTATCAGCAAATGGATCGTATCGATAATCTGTATCGGATGGATCAGATAGATCTATCTCCAATGGATCTGATATATCTGATCCATCAGATATATCTGCATCATCTGGATCTGCTGTCTGATTTCTAGCATTTGTGTTCCTTAATATTATTATATTTGTACTATGGCTTTCACTAGTATTTTGGCCCCTATCGCAAATGTAACTCTTAAAGTCCATATCACGGTAACTGGCATTGGATTTGTCAATATCCTCCCAGATTTGAGAACGAAGATAATTCCAAATGCAACAATTAATGGATTTGTCAATATCCTCCCAGATTTGAGAACGAAGATAATTCCAAATGCAACAATTCATGTTATAAGTCCAACTATCATCATTATAAGCATAATATATGTCATAACTATTATTATGACTATCCCAAACGGATAGACTTTTTGCAAATAGCAAATTATGATTATGTATGTTGTTCACATCTGCTGAATAGTCAGCATGACCATGACTATAACTACAATTTTCACTATTGTTCTTCCAGCTATGAATGTTATTATGCATATCAGTTAAACTAGATGGGTCTCCACCGTTATTTTCATCAATAGGACCAAAACTATCTATACCAAAACTATCTATTGATTTACTTAAACCACACCTGTATTCTAAACCTCTAGTAAACAGCATACCTCTAGTAAACAGCATCGAATTGAACCCTTGTCTTTCCATAGATTTTTATTCCTTTTTAAATTAAAATATTATATAATGAATAGTCATTGTTTTTTATTTTATCGAATAGTTATCAAATTTAATTTTAATTCGTATATTAATTTATTTAATAATTAATAAGTAATTGAAAGTTATATGAATGAACAATATATCCCCACCCAAGAACAGCCTTTTTTATTTTTGGTTTATGGCGAAAAACCTATGATATCGATTCATGTCAATGTGATGAATTGAATCGATATCATCTGGGACGGGAGGATTCGAACCTCCGAATAACGGGACCAAAACCCGCTGCCTTACCACTTGGCCACGCCCCATTTGTTATTCTATATAGATATTTACTTTTGTCAAGTTAGACCATATTTCTTTTTTCTTTTAGATTTCATTTTTAATATAAAAGTATAAAAAAAAAAAGTGGATATTAAATAATATATATAATAAATCATATCTTATATATATAAGAATATATATAATAATAAGTAAGATAATAAAAAATAAAAAAATTAGAATTCAAAAAAAAAAAAGCAAAAATACAATTCATTTTATTAAAGAACAACATTTTTTTTTATGCTTCATATCTTTAGCTTGGTCTGTATTAACTCTGTCCTTTATTCAAGTAGTTTTTTCTTGGGGAAATTACCTGAAGCTTATGCTTTTTTGACTCCAATTGTAGATTTTATGCCAGTAATACCCTTACTCTTTTTTCTCTTCGCTTTTGTTTGGCAAGCTGCTGTAAGTTTTCGATAAGATCTTTCATTTGAATAATGTCCTAAAAAAAGTAAGAATTTATTAGAAAACTCAAATTGGAACTTTTTTAAGGAAACATAATATGAAATAGAAGAGAATCTATTCTCTTTCTCTGTCGTTTTTTTTTTTTAATTATCTTGGAGATTTTGTAATGCTTACTCTAAAACTATTTGTTTACACGATAGTGATATTCTTTGTTTCTCTTTTCATCTTCGGATTTCTATCTAATGATCCCGGACGTAATCCTGGACGTGAAGAATAAGAAAATCTTTTTTCTTTCCCTTACTTGTGCTTGATTTTGAACTATTTTTTGTTTTTCTATCTATTTTCGATCTTTAACTAGTCAAAAAGAACTAGTAAAAAATGAAACAAACAGGGAATAAAAAAAAAGAAATTCCATAAGTTCAAAAGAAAAAAATGGCAAATCATCAATAAACGGAAAGAGAGGGATTCGAACCCTCGGTACAAAAATGCGTACAACGGATTAGCAATCCGACGCTTTAGTCCACTCAGCCATCTCTCCCCAATTCAAAGAATGGAATTATTATGCTTATGATACCTCGCAGGGCTCGAAAAAAGGCTTCAATATTTATTTGATATGGATCTTCATTTGATATATTTTATCTATCTTTTTTCTATTTGATTCTAATTCTATATTAACTCATAAATATAGATTGAGTTATATATTAATTGTATATATATATACTAAATACGATAGTAATAAATAATTATACTAAATAGATATAAATCATTATACTAAATAGATAATCTAAATCTATAATTTTATATTTTCTTTTTTAGTTTGTTTTTTTATCCAACCAGAGTCCAGCTAGGTACTGGCACAGCTCTTTTTTCCCATGAATCCTGGATAACAACGATTTATTTTTCTGTATCAGATTTGAAACAAACTTTTAATTAATTCAAACATTTTAATATGATCAAACAAAAATAAAAATAACTTTGTGATCGTATCTCATACGAATGAATCAGGTAACGTATCTAAAAAACGAAATAGAACTATGGATTCTTGCATTGCATAATGCATTTTTGTGTTATGAATTTAGTTTAGTAATTTTGTCGAGATCTATCTGTCAAAATACCTTCAACAAAATCCAAAAATAAAATCCAAAAATGAGATTTGCCCCCTTTTCTAAATTTCATTAGGGGGCCTTTACGAAACATGTAAACACTCTATTTATCATAAAATTCTGCACCTATTTCAGAATTATTTATGACTGATTCCCTTGTTCGACAAAAGATCTTTTTATATACAAAAATGGTATTGTAGCGGGTATAGTTTAGTGGTAAAAGTGCGATTCGTTCTAACGATCCCTTAATAGTTAAGGGGTCCCTTTCGTGATTCATATCACGATCAAAAACTTTATTTCTTACTTTTAGGGATTTCATCCTTTATACCTCTCAACGAGCAATTCGAGGAATAATATACATTATCGTAATTTGTATACAATTTAGAATTTATTCTAAAATTATGAAACATAAGTTTTTGCACAAGAATCCCAATTTTTGAATATAAGTAAAGGATCCAGGGAGAAAGATATCTAAAATTAGTTTCCAATCGTAACTAAATCTTCCCATTTTTTTTTATTTTTTTTGTATAGGAGAGAGTGAAGCAAAATAGCTATTAAACGATTTTTTTAGTTTACTAGAAACATCAATATATTTTTTTAGCTCGACGGAAATTTTATTCTTTTCCTAAAGATTCTATCAAATAGAAATAGAGAACGAAGTAACTAGAAAAAAAAGAGATTGTTCAAATACTCCTTTTCTTTCTATAGGGATCATCTAAAAAGCAACGTGAATTCTATTCATACCGAAAGGCTGACATAGATGTTATGGGTCATTTTTTTTTCATGTATTCCATCTATCTCTAAAATTATTCTGTAAAGGAGCTGAATGAAACAAAAGTTTCACGTTCGGTTTTGAATTAGAGACGTTCATTCATAAACGTCGACTATAACCCTTAGCCTTCCAAGCTAATGATGCGGGTTCGATTCCCGCTACCCGCTTATATTCTATTTCTCTATATATTCTATTCTATTTTTTATTTAGTAAATTTCTTTAGTTAGTTTTAGTTATGAATATTCAATTGGAATGATTTCATTTCGTCTTATTCTATTTAGAATTTAGAATAATTATTATTTCGATATTCAGATAGATGGAGGAGTATTTTATAGAATTCTTTTTTTTCTTTCCCTTTTCACGAAATTTTCGTGAAAAGGGAAAGAAAAAAAGAAAAGCGTCCATTGTCTAATGGATAGGACAGAGGTCTTCTAAACCTTTGGTATAGGTTCGAATCCTATTGGACGCAAATTTATTACATATTGAATTTATTGCAATTGCATATATATTACTTGAATTCGTATATTTCGAAAACTATATTGTGAATTTCTTCTCTTTATTATTCTTTTTGAAATATGGAAAGAGACTAATTATCTAGAAAGGTATGAAATTTGGAATCAATTTTTTTCTACTTGTTCCTGAAGTAAAAAGAGTTCCATCTGTTCCTGAATAGCTTCCTTCAAAATGGCTTCTGCTTCCCCAGTAAATGTCTTGGTCGAAGATATGATTTCGTTGAATTTCGGTTTATTCGTTTTTAAATAAGCCCGTAACTTAACGAGAAATTTCCTTACCTGTTGAATTTCTAATGAATCAAGATAACTATTCGTTCCAGTATAAATAGTTATTATCTGTTCTTCCACAGTAATAGGAGATGATTGGGATTGTTTAAGCAACTCGCGCAATCGTTGACCTCTTGCCAATTGATTTTGCGTAGTTTTCTCAAGATCGGTAGAGAATTGTGCAAAAGCTTCTAATTCTGCGAATTGTGCTAATTCCAATTTTAATTTACCAGCGACTTGTTTCATGGCTTTTATTTGAGCCGCCGATCCAACTCTGGAAACGGAAAGACCCACATTAATTGCGGGTCTGATCCCAGCATTGAATAAATCGGCAGATAAGAATATTTGACCATCTGTAATGGAAATGACATTCGTAGGAATATAAGCTGAAACATCTCCGGCTTGGGTCTCAACTATTGGTAAAGCAGTCATACTTCCTTCACCTAACTGACAACTTAATTTCGCGGCTCTTTCCAAAAGACGCGAATGTAAATAAAAAACATCTCCGGGATAAGCTTCGCGACCTGGTGGTCTTCGTAATAGAAGAGACATTTGGCGATAAGCCTGTGCTTGTTTGGAGGGATCATCATAAATGATTAAAGTGTGACGTTCACGGTACATAAAATATTCAGCCAGAGCTGCGCCTGTATAAGGCGCGAGGTATTGTAATGTAGCTGGGGAATTTGCTGTTTCAGCCACTATAATAGTGTATTCCATTGCTCCTCTTTCTTGTAAAGTAGTTACTACTTGAGCCACAGAAGATGCTTTTTGACCAATAGCTACATAAACACATACTACATTTTGTCCCTGTTGATTGAGAATCGTATCTGTAGCTACTGCTGTTTTACCTGTTTGTCTGTCCCCAATAATCAATTCTCGCTGGCCACGCCCTATAGGGATCATAGAATCAATAGCAATAAGTCCCGTTTGAAGAGGCTCATACACGGAACGTCTGGAAATAATACCGGGAGCGGGAGATTCAATTAACCGAGATTCCGAAGCTGAAATTTCTCCTCGACCGTCAATAGGTTTAGCTAGGGCATTTACAACACGACCCAAATAACCCTCACTTACTGGTATCTGAGCAATTATTCCTGTTGCTTTTACGGAACTTCCCTCTTGTATCATCAAACCATCACCCATTAATACAACACCAACATTTTTGGATTCCAAATTCAAAGCAATGCCTACTGTACCCTCTTTAAATTCTACTAATTCACCTGCCATTACTTCATCAAGACCATAAATACGAGCAATGCCATCGCCTACTTGAAGTACGGTACCTGTATTTACAATTTTTACTTCGGTATTATATTGCTCAATCCGTTCACGGATAATTTGACTAATTTCATCTGCACGAATGGGTACCATGAATATTTTTATTAATTGGATTCTTTTTCGAAAAAAAACAAAAATAGGGCCTCTCCATACTCTCTATTATAGTAGAACCACTAATTAGTTATTTTTTTCTTTGATCGCCCCAAACATACCAATATTAGCAGCGATCATACGTAAATGTAACTCGTTGTTTAAGCACCTATTCAGAGTTCCCAGAGCTCCTTGTAATGCTTGTTGTAAAACCCTTTGTTGGACTTGATTAATCGCCCTTTGTTGTTCAAAATGAATGGTTTCATTTTTGTAATTTTCGAATTGTTCCAAAGTTGTATAAATGGAATTAATTAAATTCCATTTTTCTCGTTCTATCTCGGAATAACCATTCACTCGAAACCGATCTGCTTCCATTTCTACTTTCCTGAAACGGGCCCGGGCTTTTTCCAGCTGTTCAATGGCTGTTTCCCGTAGTTCTTCTGAATTTCGAATAGTTCTCAGGATTCTCTGTTTTCGATTATCTAATAAATCACTTAATGAAAGTAGATTCTCTTTCCATTCATTTCCAAATGTCTATGATCTCTTCCCGAACCAAACATGAATCTTTCAATTCATTTGGCTCTCACACTCAATTCCTTATAGGAAATTCCCCCCTATTTATTAGGGAATGAGCCTATCCTCTTTTCTCTATTTCTAAAAATCTTGAAAATGATTATCAATACAAGACCCAAATATTTGGAGGACTCTTCTGAGCAAACAAATAATTGTCAGCAAAGTTGTTTTTTTTTCTTGAAATCCAAAGAATTATGATTAATTTATACGTAGGTCATCAATTCCGCATTGTAGAAAAGTAGAAACGGAGGCGTTAAACAAAACACCTTTTTTCCTATTTTTCATCATACAGAGAATTCAAGTCATTTTATCGACATGAGTGTTCTATATCGAAAAAATTAGAATTTCCCTATTAACATAGTGGTAGAAAGAATACTAGACTGCGTCGAAACTTCAAACTCGTTAGCTTTAACCATGGTAATGTTCCAAAATTCTTGGTTGATAGAGAATCAAAGTAGATTTACCACTGAATCGCGAAATGCTATGGTTCTGAACTATTTTTTTCGTTATTTCGTAAGAAGTCATTCGCCGGATCATGCACATTTTCCTAGTTATAACAAAAAAAGTGCAGTTGGTTGGATCCAATCTATTCTTTGAAATAAACAACTCGCACACACTCCCTTTCCAAAAAAAATCAATACACCTAGGACTGCACTTATATTTATTAGATTTGTTGCTAAAATATCGGTATCAAACCCGAAACTTCCGGCGGATGGCCAGGAAATGAAGCAAAGAAAAGAATCGGTTATATTTTTCATATGATCACATCTCCTCTTATGGATAGACTAAATTTATTTCTACGATTCCAAGTTTTTTTATTCGTTTTTGTATATAATAGTTTATTCTATAATCGAATTATTTAATATGAATATATTTACTTATTCTTTCTATTTTGATTCTTACTAATAATGAATATTAGTAAGAATCAAAAGATACTAAGAAGACTATTCTATTCTATATTTGGAATTGGTTAGTCAATTGAAAGATTCCCTATAAGGAATGATATTTCTTAGAAATAAATACTAGTTCGTATGTAAATTGCAAAATACTTAGTTGTTTTCAACACTTTCTAAATAAAAAGGGGGTCATTGGACTAATGAAAGGGACGGAAGAAGGCAAATCAGTATGTTAATCCGAATGCAAAAAATTGTAACAGTAAAATCGAAATAGAATTAGCAAGAGCAACAACGAAAATCCATGAAAAAAAAAACAATATGTATTTTTTTGAATAAATATTAAACTAAACAAAAGGATTGGCAAATAAAAGCGCTAATGCTACAACCAGCCCATAAATAGTTAAAGCTTCCATAAAAGCCAGACTAAGTAATAAAGTACCCCGTATTTTGTCCTCTGCTTCCGGTTGTCTCGCAATCCCTTCTACAGCTTGCCCTGCAGCTGTGCCTTGACCAACTCCAGGTCCAATAGAAGCAAGCCCGACGGCCAACCCAGCAGCGATAACAGAAGCAGCAGCAATCAGTGGATTCATGATAAGTTTCTCCTATGTCAAAATAAAATAAAGAAATAGTTAATAATATAATCAACAAAAAATATATGACTTAATTATTTCATTCGTCCTATTTCTCTTTATCTAGTCGAAGTGTAATTCAAAATTTCAAACTGAAGAATTTGGATTGAATTATCTCAATTACTTCGATATTTACTTTTTTCGTTTCTACCCTTGTCGTTTTTTGTGAATACATACAAATTGGGGTCTTATCTTACATTTCGTTTAAACCTTTCTTTTTCTTTTTGATTTCATTTTTCCAGTCATTTTATATTCCATTCACAATTCCAAGAGATGGAAGAGCTCTTTTTTTTGAATCCCTACCTAAATTTAGAGTAGTAGCAGGACAAATTGAGATATATAGTCATATATAACTAATGAATATCTACTATGACATATACATGTGTTTGTTCCATATCGTAAACCAATTCATTGTATCTTCGATTCAATGAATCATTCTCGGAAATCCCCCAGCTGTTTTATAACGATTAGATTATATATATGCCTAGTTCGACCCCCCACCCTTTATTTTAATTGAATTTCTATTTTTTGTTGAATTTCCTGATAAGTGTTTTCATTTTCTTTATACTTTTTGATTGTTATGAAAACTTTTCATAATTTCTTTTGGATTTTTTGATTTATGTTCCTTAATTTTATTAATGTTCCTTAAGTAGATTATCGCGAGCCAGTCGCGGTCTAAAATCCTATTTAGATAACTAGTCAATGATGCCCTTCCATGGATTCACCTATATACGCCGCAGCTAAAGTAGCGAAAATAAGAGCTTGAATACCGCTTGTAAATAATCCAAGGAACATAACAGGGATAGGAACTACTAAAGGTACTAACGAAACAAGAACAACCACTACTAATTCATCCGCTAATATATTTCCGAAAAGTCGAAAACTAAGCGATAAGGGTTTTGTGAAATCTTCTAAGATGTTAATCGGTAAAAGGATTGGCGTTGGTTGGATGTATTTACCAAAATAGGCCAATCCTTTTTTTGAAATACCCGCATAGAAATAGGCTACTGACGTAAGTAAAGCTAATGCAACAGTAGTATTTATATCATTTGTGGGTGCAGCTAACTCTCCATGAGGTAACTTTATAATTTTCCAAGGCAAAAGTGCCCCTGACCAATTCGAAACAAAAATAAATAGAAACAGAGTTCCAATAAACGGAACCCATGGACCATATTCTTCTCCAATCTGAGTTTTGCTCACGTCTCGAATGAATTCAAGGACATATTCAAAGAAATTCTGACCAGACGTGGGAATAGTTTGTGGATTTCTAACAACTAGAATGGTTGAAATTAATAAGATAGCAATTACAACCCAAGAGGTAATAAGTACTTGAGCATGCACTTGAAAATCCCCTATTTGCCAATAGAAATGTTGACCTACTTCCACAGCAGATATATCATAGAATCTGTTTAATGTGTTGATGTAACATAATAGAACATTCATATTGCCCTCTAAAATAAAAAAAGATAACTTGAAAGGGAATTATTTTGATTCAACCATTTCCTTATTTTACTTGGATTTTCCATTTGGAATACCTACTAATCCAAAAATATTTCTTTTTACACAATTTTGTAATGCTATAATAACCAATTCCAAAAATTTATCACCGCCCAACCAAATCTAAAAATGGATTTATCTTATTATTAATCAATAATTTTGTATCTAGCTAGAACGACCCTCACAAATTGCAAAAACTAATTTGTTAAGAATGAATCCGATGGAAGCCATAGTATCATCATTAGCCGGAATCGGCAAATCCGCAAGATCGGGGTCACAATTTGTATCGATTACACAAATCGTTGGAATTCCCAAAGTGATACATTCTTGAAGAGCCTTATATTCTTCTTCCTGATCAAGGATTATTACAATATCAGGTAACCCTGTCATATATTTTATACCGCCTAGATATGTTTCCAAATGAGATAATTGCCTCTTCAACATAGCGGCATCTCTTTTTGGAAGAGAGTTCAGTTTCCCCGTCTTTTGCTCCGTTCTCAAGTCCCTGAACTTACGAAGTCTCGTTTCTGTAGTATACCAATTCGTTAACATACCTCCGAGCCATTTTTTATTAACATAATGACATCGAGCTCTTATTGCAGCCCGTCTTACTGAATAGGCAACTTTTCTTTTGGTACCAACAATTAAAAATTGTTTTCCTTTGCTTGCTGCATCAAAAGCCAAATCACAAGCTTCTGATAAAAAACGAGCAGTTTTAGTAAGATTTGTAATATGATTACCTTTACGTTTTGCCGATATAAAAGGTGCCATTCGAGGATTCCATTTCCTAGTCTCATGGCCAAAATGAACCCCAGCTTTCAGCATCTCTTCCAAAGTGATGTTCCAATATCTTTTTGTCATTTATCCCCACACTTTGTTTAAAAAAATGAAAAAAAAAAAGAGAGACCGAGTATCCTAATAAATAATTGTTCCGATGGAACCTTCTCTTTTATAGACGATCGGCCGTTAATATAGAATCAGGCCATTCTTTGATTTCTATTTCTTATTATTTTTTAATATACTTTAATTACCAAATCCAATGACTGCATTTAAATATTTCAGGGGATGGATGAGTCGAATCCGCTGTTAGGAAGCATTTAATACTATATTTAATCCTATATTTCGAATGTATCACATAAATTCTCTGAAATGAGAAAAATTAAATAATTTTCTGTGATGGAACAAAAGATTTCCAATTTCGACTTCGAATAATTTTTTTTTCCGGCTAATCTTGTTATGTTGCCTTGACCGTGAACGGTGCATTATTCTTTTGAATCCGGTACCAACGGGTATCATTCCCCCTAAAACAACATTCTCTTTAAGACCTTTCAACCAATCAATACGACCCCGAAGAGCGGCTTTTGCTAAAACTCTAGCAGTTTCTTGAAAACTCGCTTCGGATATGAAACTTTGAGTATTCAGAGATGTTTTTGTTACTCCCAATAATAAAGCTCGGTAACAAATGGCTTCTTCCAAGGCACGCCCCGTTCGTTCTGCTCGCAATAATCCAATTAGTTCGCCAGGTAAAAATACATTAGACATTCCATCTTCTGAAACCAAGACTTTGGATGTTATTTGACGCACAATAATCTCGATATGTCTATTATCGATGTGTACTCCCTGGGATCGATAAACCTTTTGGATTTTATTAACCAAAGAAATACGACTTTGAGCTATAGTTAGCTCAGCACCAATCAAGAATCCCCAAGGAATGCCGAGAATTTTTGTTATACACTCGTTCCAAGCATCAATTCTTTTTTTTAGATTCATGGATATTGAAGCAATCGAACGTATTTCGAATATCTGTTCCACTTTTGGAAGACCTTGTGTTATATCACTGGATCTCGATTTTTCATATAGGAATGTAACTAAAATATCTCCTTGAGAAAGGATCTCCCCATAATGGCCGTGAATAGTTGATTCTGGAGTCGCCAAATAAGGATTAGCCGATCTTATTATTACAGAATCCATTTGAACTGTTATAACTTGACCCGATTTTAATTTTAGGTGTGGTCCATTTTTCATTTGAGCTATACATATATTTTCACAAATAAATTGTCCAAGACTTATTATTGGAAACGTTTTTTCACAAGAAAAATAATGGAGAAAAAACCAATTTAAATGGAATGGATTCAAAACGATATTACTGTATAGATCGGGTTTACAAATTTTCTCATTTTCGTCCATGAAATAATATTTCATTACTTGAAAAATTTCCTTTAATTTGTCAAGTTGCAAAATTTTTATTATTGAGATCTGATTATGAGTTATTAAATGATAAAGTGAATATAAATTTGCAACTATTCCTAAAGGGCCGAACGAATTATTATTCTTCTTAATTGAAATTATAGGATCTTTTTTTATCCCATTGTGAGATTTTACATTGTTGAATGGTCTCATTTGAAAACAATTAGATGATGACAAAATTATCCAAGATCGGCATTCTTTATTTCTATTCAACAACATACGAATAGTTCCGTGATTTTGGCTAAGTGATTGTTGAATTTTTCCCTTGGAATGAATAGAAAAAAATGGATTGATTCGATCCGATTTATTATCCCCAATCAATCCTAAACCAGATGGGTCATTTCTTTTTCTGATATATGAAGTATTCGATTTTACTAAGTCAATTCTTAGAAAATACTCAATCAAACCATTTGTACTTACTTCAATAAAGGAAGCGGGGGCCTCCTCAATCGAAGAACTTTTTTTGCCGTCATCCCAATGGAAGACTAAACAAGTCCGAAGGAATGGAATCCTTGTGTCGGAAATTTCCCGAATGGATTTTCCAATAGAATTGACAACTTTTAGTTCCAGATTATCCTTTTCCTGGAATAGATCTTGGGGAAAAAGTTTTACAAAAGGGATAGTGTCCGGTATTTCATATAAAATTACAGGTCGAACCAAAACAATTTTTTTTTTTTTCTTTTTTTTTTTTGTAGTTGCGATCCATTGGACATAGATCCCATCTTTAATTTTTTTTGATTCCTTGCATTTTTTTTTTTTTGTAGTTGCGATCCGTTGGACATAGATCCCATCTTTATTTTTTTTTGATTCCTTGCATTTTTTTTTTTTTACCGTTCCGGGTGGTATAAAGATGGGACTGTGTCTTGATATCTTATCAATCTCTCTGGGAAAATGGATATTTCCAGAAAATATTTTTAATTCTATTTTTTTTTTTTTTTCTTTTCTAATCGGACCAATCCGCCTACTCGACTTCTTATATTGAAAGTGATTGGTGTTCCTCTTCCAACAAGACTATTATTCCGTACCATTAGGGAAGAAGATTGGGGTAAAATATGCACTTCTTCGGGAATCAAAAAAAAGGGACCTACTTGAATTGGATAGTTTGGCTTTAATTTTTTTCTTCCTCGATACTCAATGAAATCTTCTTTTTGAAAAATGGGTTGAGGATGATCGAAATAAGCAAAAATACTATTTCTAGGAAAAATACCATTGATAGGTATTTCAATGGAGACACCGGAAGGGGACATTAGTTCGTTCTTTCGTTCTTGAATCGATTGGAATGGAAATGGAATAAGAAATCGATTTCTTCGCCTTTTCGCCAAGAAATAAAAAGTATCGTGAAAAATAGCGGGATACATTAAATAAGAATGATCCATATATATGATTGGATTAAATATTGAATAATCGCTGATCCCCTTTTCTTTTGTACCAAAAGTATGGAAACCAAAGAATTTATGTTTTACTTGATTATTCCTTTCTACAAGATTCGAAATATTTTTTTTTCCATTCGAAAGTGAATCCATGGTAATTTGATCTTGATCCTTGTGAAGTAAAAAATGGGTTGTATTAGACCTGCACGACTTTCCTGACAATATCCATAAATGACTTGTTTTTGGTAAGATATGTACATTACTATCCATAAATTCTGATGCATGGTACACATCGGTACTCCAATGCATTTCCCCTTCTGAGTCAGAATAAATATGTTTTCGAACCCTCTCTTTCAAATTAAAAGTATATGTTCCCGCGAGGATCTCCGCAATCACTTGTTCTGATTTTACATATTGATCATTTTTAACTAATAGAAAACTTTTTGGTGGAATAATGACGTTATGTATAATATCGTAACTTTCTATAGTTACATACAAGTCTATATTACATATAAAAGCAGGATATCCATGACGTGTACGTGTAGGGTGAACTAAATCCTCATTCCATTTTATCTTTCCATTCGAGGGGGCTCGCACATATTCAGCAGTACCCCCTGTGAATACTCCACCAGTATGAAAAGTTCTTAATGTTAGTTGAGTTCCCGGTTCTCCAATAGATTGACCAGCAATAATGCCTACAGCTTCTCCCAATTCTACCAGGTCCCCATGAATAGGACTCCGCCCATAACACAATCGGCAGATCCACGACGTATTCCTACAGGTAAAGGGGGTTCGAATAAATATGGGTTGTGTTTGAAAAGTTATGAATCGATTGATAAGTCCAATTCCAATATCTTGATTTCTAACGACAATGCACCGTGAACCTATATATATATTGTCTGCTACTACACGACCATTTAATGTTTGTATCAAAATTCTTTCTGGCATCATTCCATTTCGGATGTTTACAGAAATCCCACGGATGGTACCGCAATCTGTTCGCCGTACAACAATGTGTTGAACCACTTCAACAAGTCGACGTGTAAGATATCCAGCATCTGATGTTCGTACAGCAGTATCTACAACCCCTTTACGGGCTCCGTAGCAAGAAATTATATATTCTGTTAAAGACAGTCCTTCACGAAAATTGCTTTGAATGGGTAAATCAATCATTTGTCCTTGTGGATCTGACATTAATCCTCTCATTCCGACTAATTGGTGTACTTGAGATGCATTTCCTCTAGCTCCTGAAAAAGACATTATATGGACTGGATTAAAGGGGTCAGTCATCCTAAAATTGGGAGTCATTTGTTGTCGCAAATATTCGCTTGTAGCATACCATATTTCAATGGATTGGCGTAATTTTTCTACCGCATGGACATTCCCATAATGATTATGTTTTTCCAAAACGGAACTTTGTTGTTCAGCATCTTGGACTAGCCATCCTTTAGAAGGTATTGTTAAAAGATCATCAATTCCTAATGAAATAGATGTAGCAGTAGCTTGATGGAATCCTAGAGTCTTTACTTGATCCAGGATGTGTGATGTATATGCCATTCCGAAATGATCTATTAATCTGCTAATAAGTCGTTTAATGGCAGTTCCACCTATCACGTTATTGTGAAAGACTAGATTGGTCCCTTCTGCCATAAGTCCCTCCATATTCCACTCAGTGGTATTCGGTTCGACGACAATAGATTTGAGTGAATGATTGGAAAACTCCCTTTTCTTTATGTTTATTTACGTAGAAAATTGAAAAGATGCTAGTTGACCTGAATTTACACCAGTATCCTAAATTTACTTAGCGTGGATACCAACACTAACCATCTATATGATTAGATACTATATGATGAATCGGCTCGAGAAAAACCTTGTATAGCTTCTTCGATTTCTCGATAAAAAGAAATATGACCAATAGTGGTTCGAATGTATATACAACGAATTTCTTTTTTTATACTTCTTATTACTAAATAATCCTCATAAATCTCATAATAGGTACCAAAAGATTCATAGTGAACTTCGATAGGAACTTCTCTTGAAGACATAATGCATTGATGTATTT